>JAEDXX010000310.1:0-83177 GCA_021725515.1 Epicauta chinensis | reverse complement strand
ATTTTTGACATTTGTCGAAATCAACACCAACGTTAGGGAAAAAAATTACTACATTTTCCATTTTTACACAGTAGCTAGTTTAAAAATAGCGCTATTATGGACGCAAAATAGCAAAAATAGGATTTTCAAACAGGAAAAGGTAAAATAAAGTACATTTACTTTGAAAATACAATGTATATAATGTGCTATTAATCTTACTGTACATTGAATTTAAGCGTATTCAATAAAAATTCCTCATCCACTCTGTATTATTTTTTATCTAGAAAGAAAAATTACGATAATAAGAATAATAACGAATTCGTGCGTTGTTATTGCGAATGCACATTGTTGAATAATTAATAAAATTTTCAATTGATAATTATAAATAGTGAATTGTTAAATATCTAATTTATTTATTTATAAATATTGTATTTATTTATTATATGAACCAGAAGTGTGCATTGCAAAATTATCAAATTAGTACAATTTAATCTAAACAGTAACAATTTTCGTTATTGGCTCTTTTTTTTTGTTGTTTTGTTCATAATTTTACAAATATTCAACTATACAAGAAGCAATCTGTGTACTATTAATTAAACAACATATTTACAATAGATTTATTTTTACAAAAAGAAGTATACGTATCATTTTTTTTTTCAAACATTTTGACATTGATACGATTTTCTTTAAATAAAGCAATAGTACCAAAGCATCTCCTTTTATTTATTTACTTATTTTATTATATTCCTATTAAATTATAGTTCAATTCGTAATTTCACAATTTCTCTTTATTGATCATTCTAAAAAAATATATACGCCACATGTTTCAATAGATATGTCTTCAATTTTAAGTACACCGCATTTTAATAATTGGACCTCACCCACAGTCTTTTCTTATGTAATAAATTATTTAATATCTAATCACGTTTAGGATTCTAAAGAAGTTATAGATATCGATAAGTATCGATCGCATGGACGGTATACACTAAATCTACTAAAAGCAATAGAATCTAATCACTTTGTTTTGTTGAAATTATTTTGATTAAATACACAACACTTTAATTTTATTTTAATCATAATTTTGTAGAGCACCAAAATGGGATAATTTACAAAGAAAATTAAACGATTCTTTTGGTGTTTTGTAGAAAAATTCGTGCCATTGGTACTTTAATTACAGAAAATAATACGGTGCAGGTGTATGGTACCGATAACGTACCCACTGATACGAGACTGTTGTATCTCTTGTTTGTTTCAAATTTTCGGTTTGTTTTACAAATTCGTTAAAGTACTAAACTAACGGAAATGACCAACAGATATATACTAACACTACAGTATTGATCCCTCATTCAACATACCTGAACGAATTATACTGATAAGCAGCCTTTGGCTTCTGTGGAAGAAATAGTTCTTTTCTTGAGATTTATGTACAAACAGAATTACAAACAACTATTGAGCTATTATTAATATTTCGTACAGTGCGGGCGAAATAGACAGCTTCGACACGCGACAAAGACATTTCTATGATCAAGATAAGGAGGGAGTAATGGCGCTTCTATTTGTCCCCCAGTGTCTATTTCATTTCTCATTACTGTATACTGTATGTCCCAATGCTGCAGTTGTCTTATTTGAGACACGCAGTCAATAACTCATCTAAAAAAATATTTCTAATATTCTACGATATCAGTCTTAGAGGAATTAGAGTAATTTTTCTATTCACTTGTTGTAGTAGATATCTTCTTTTTTGTCATGTTTAATGCACAATTCCGTAAATTACAATAATCTATTTGATGTAACGTTCTAGATTTGTTTAGAGAAAAATTTGGCTAGACCAGTTCGATAAAGTGGCACACAAAAAAAGAACGCAATTTTTGTCTATCATCAGTCTAGAAGTTTTTAATAATAATAAGGCCAAATATTGGTTAAAGAATAAAACTGAAAATAGTTCTAAATTCCAATAAGACTAAAACGAAATAGAAAAAAAAAACAACCAACTAGATACTACTGTGGAAGTGAGGATCTAGAGCCACTTATTTCTCAAGCTACCCATTCTCCTCCCCCACATGAGGTTATATCATACTATTGTTCCTTGTAAGTGTTGTGGATCCGGTATCGGACCAGTTGATGTAGGTGGTAATGCGGTTTGTTGTTGATTAGTATCATTATTACTATTGCTACCGCTAACACCACCACCAAACAGTGGATTTGTTGGTGATGGCGGTGGTGGTACATTAATACCAAGACTAAGTGGTTGTTGTAATGTATTACTTGAACTTGGTAGACCGCTTTGTGATAAACTCAATGTACTGCCGCTACGCATCGTCGGCAATATTTGCGGATTAACAACGAACGCTGTATTACTTGATATAGCCGGTGGACTGTTCTCTTCCGGTGGTGTTACCTCTAATCCAATACTACCGTTCAATGCAATTTTGATTGGATTATTCGTTGAGAAATGTGACAGACCGATATCTTCCAAACTACTTTTCCGTCTAGCATTACCGATATTCGTGAGGCCTTGACGTAGTGAATTCGATCGGCGCAATAGTATATCGTCAATGACACGCAACGAATTCGAACGGCCCCTTTGATAACCGGCTACCGTTGGACTGTCAGGTAATGATAGTGAATTGGATTTTGTCGTTGATAATGGTGGCGGTCGTGGTGATTGGTAACCACTGAAACCGGACCCACGTCGGCTACCCGCCTGTGAACTGACCATTTGTTGGATTAACGTTTGCGAACAGAAGCTTATGTTCGATTTGCGTCGACTATTGTGGCGTTCGAATGTTTTCTGGGCTGAGAACGGACTCGGACGTACTAAATAACTTTAAAAGATTCCACAAAATCAATTAAAGAAGTAACTCTCGAATCGATAATACTTACATAATATCACCTTCTTCTAATTTAAGATCACAACTAGGATTTATGATAACATACGACAGACTATTCCTCTTCTCACTGACGTCATTGTAATCAATTGTCGGTAGATTCAAGCTCTCCATCCTAGATCGAACGAGATTAGCGATTTCGGCTCGTTCAATCTGTTGTTCGTGATTATCTTTAGCCTCATCTGCCATATTAATTGAATACTAAATTGCAAAACAAGACGATATTACTTACTTTAACAGTAAAACGGCTTAATTTTATTTTTCTACAAATAATTAGTATGCGAATCAAGCAGTTTCAGCATTAAACTAGATGAACAATTGACTGTATGAATATGTAAATATTTCAAAAAAATAATAAAATCAAATTAAAACAATATGTAGTTTTGTTTGCTGGATGATTTTTGTTCGTTCTGTTGTTTTACTGTAATTAACTCACCATCGAGTTACGACGATCAGTACAGCCAAGACAATTGGTGCCTTCTTTAGGACGATAAGTTACACCTACTCTATCCGGTCCCAGATCCTCGTCAAGCTAACGAAAAAGCCCCACACTAATTACGTGCACTACATTTCTAATCGTTTTACAAATTCGAGATGAATTCAAAGTGACGACGATTTATTTTTTTGTTTTGTTTTAAGTTAACACAATTTATAATGGATAATGATAGTTTATCTAGGCAATAGGCGGCAATTAAAGAGAAAACTTAAACCAAATAGATTTAGTAGAAAGACAGAAAGAAAGATTTTATAGTTGAAACGTGCGTTAATCGAACATGCTAGAATTTAGGAGTTTTAAAAGTTAAATTCAAGACCAATAAGCTGGTTTTTGATTTGTAGTCACACTGACGATGTCGGTGCGTGTGCTTTCGTCGAGCTGGTGAAATTCCGCAAATTGTGTTAGAATTTTTCAACCAATACAGTAGGCATTTACGAAATTATTTCTAAAAAATGCTACTTTCTATTAACAATTACATTTTTATTATTTACAAAAAAAATGAGGATAAACTACGACCGTTAAATGGAACCAAAAAAAAGTTGGGTATTGTTATGTACAAAAGTGAGAAGCATCGTGCACAAAACTTCAACCAAAGAAACACGAACTTACAAACAATGTTGTGTGTAGAAGTAAATGGCAAAATTAAATGCTAATTCGTAGATGCCTACTGGAGAATTTTTATGTAACAACAAATTATCTCAATTTTTTTTTTGTTTCAAAACAATTTAATTTGGAAATCGAATATACTCACCGATGGCACACGCACACAACTTGACCAGGCTGACGAACAGGCACTCATACTCACATGTGACGATTCCGATACCGATGTGTCCTGTGTTCGATAAATACCAATCGGTATTTCACATGTTGTTGAACATAATTTCTGATATAAACGTCCATACGTCCGTATCCACATATCGTCTTTCGTGATGCGCATCTAAAATAAAACAAAAACAATCATAAGAAGTTATTGCTAAATAGATTTGATTTATTTCGAGATTACCGATGTCAAGAAACCGGATCCGGGTGCTTGATCGATCCCCAACAACAGTCGTACAAATGTTATAACATAGTCTTTAACAAATGCTTGATAGAGTAACGTGTCCAGCATACTGGCACTGAAAACACTACCAGCGGCAAATGGTAAACGGAACATATAGGAGATATGCGATCCACGTTCCTTTTCTCTCTGTAAATCGACAAAATTGTACAGAATTAATTTCAGGTGATTATTTGATTATTTGAGCGGCTTATTGTTCGAGGGGTCTAGACTGGAGGTGGGCAGAATTAATCTTTGCTTCCAGCTTCGATGTTATTGAATTTGTTAATTAATCAAAAAAATCGAAGTACAACTGGTGATGCGAATGTTTACTTGAAAGCGTAACGAAGGGACTGTATAAAGGTGGCCTGTAGGATGTATAAAAGTTATACAAGCAAGCCACCGTTAATTGGAAGCCCTGCGAGCTTTTAAAACTTTTAACGTGTTTTTCGGAGCGCTACGTCTGGGCGAGCAAGATTTCTCGGAAAAGGCTGAATCTCTTAATTTTGTAATAATTATATTCGTTAGATTGAAGGTTCTTTCTTATTGATAAATAGTTTCTATTTTATAGACAATTTAAGGTCAAAATTTGCATTGAATATTGTCATCTTTTGAAAAGCCAAATTTGAAATTAATTTTTGATCTCTTCACCCAAATTCTAGGTGACACAGTATGTTAACGAATCTTTTTTCAGGAGAGCTCTCGGAAACCGACTGCAGTAACAAATTATGAAAATAAAGTTGAAAGTTATTACAATATGCCTACCCAAGAAAAATTCCTGAACAACCTTTTTCCGCCTCCTATAATCGTTTAAGGAACTTTGAAATTCTGTTTAGTAAAAAAATAATATGAGAGTCTTTTTTGGCACAGTAAATTGAAGCCAAAATCGTTACAATAACATCGAGAGTAGCCTTAATTTTGTACTGCACACTTCTGAAAAGTGCTACAAAGAAAAACTACTGAGGGGGTTTAAACTTAATAAAAACACACACCAGGATAATATTATGCTGTTCGGGAAGTAATTTCGTTATTTATATGAAAATGAAAGGCAATTTTTTTGACAGAGAATAGTTTATTGAATTATACAGACTGTCCCAGCCCAAGCAATCACCTTTCAATAACTTCTTCGATTATTAAAACATCGGAATGGAGCCTTCAAGAACTCAAACTAGAGCCCTAAGAAATGGACTCAAAGTACCTCTAAGGTAACCTCGGTTGAGTTCTTGAGGGTTGCATTCGAATGTTTTAATAATTGAAGAAGTTATGAAAGGTGGTTGCTTGGGATGGGACAGTCTGTATATTGTTCATTCTGGTCCTTTCTGTAAAGCCGTAGAATCTTTTGGCAAGTTGCCAAACTTGTATGTGGTTTCGCGTTATTTTGGTGGAGCATTACATCTTTTCTATTGCTCAATTCTAGCCTTTTTTGCTCAAGTAAATCATTCAGTTTGTCCAGTTGATGACTGTACCCTTCAGAAGTGATCGACATGTTGTACGATAGAGGCTCAAAAAAAGGAATCCCTTGAAATTCCAGCAAACAGAGAGCATCATCAAATTATGTTGAAAATGCCACTTTTCTCTTGACATATTTGATCGGGCAACAACCAAAAACTACTGAATAGAATCAAACCAACTTATTTAAAAGCAAATCTTATTATATCAGATGACAAAATATATAATAAACAAGCGGCTTAAGTGTTAAGTCGATTTTGAACAAAAAAAAATTAAATCCTAAATAACGAAATTACTTTTCAGTTCAAAACCGTAAATGGTTGGAATCTAGACACATTAATGCTGAAGCGCACTCACCTTCTCCATCTTTGATAAATGCAATGCATACTTGTCATGTGCTCTAAATTGCATAAATCGCATATTCGACGACTGTGACAACTCGGTGATGCTTTTTATACTTGGAAAAAATCTATAAAACATACAAAAAATCGTAATAAATTCTGAGACTTGAGAGATTTGACAATAGGAGTTTTATAAATCGTCTCCAAATGAACTTGTATGACTACCTAAAAAAAACTTTTCTCATTCGTTTGATATTAAAATAGATATAAACGAGGCTTTGTAGTCGAGACGACAGTTAAATCAAATACTTTAACGAAAAAAAAATGTAGATAATTAAACACACTTACTTGAACATAGTTTGTACGGCTACAATTGTATTACAATCAGCCAGAGAATCTTCTTCAGCCGAATTGGAAAGTTCTTTATTAACAACCACAACGTTTTCAGCTAATGTTATGCCAGCACGTAATAAATCATCCAAACTGCGAGATTAATTTTTAAATTATCGAATACGTAATTATCATGGCAATTAACTTACCAATCAATTGATCCTAACATCCAATAAACTAATGGAAAATATGAAACGGCATCTAAAAATGCAATATCTGGCCGGCGTTCCAATAGCAATATAATTGGATTTAATGATGTTTTTGAGCGAAAATGTGCCCTTAACGGTATAATAAAATTATAAATACCATTCGATGCATAATCAGCGGCTAAAATAATCGTTTTATTTTGCCATTGGTAATCGCGTGCGTTACGATAACTGCAATGTTCACAAACTTGGGCCAATTGTAGACAACACAACGGCTTCTTCTCTTTCAACAAGTAGCACAAAGTTGGACTTACACCGATATATGGGGAAACTGGTGGGAAACCTTTCACAATTCTGCATAAATAACACAATTTGGTGTTACATTGTCAACGAATGTTATACAAATTAATTAGTTTTACTTGAAATTAGAAATTTTGATTATTTTTTGCTACATGCTACATTACAAGAGCATCACTTGTCTAAAAATTTTTTAGCGACCGAATTTTATCAAAAAAAAAAAGATACAGAGAAAGATAGAGAAATTTTGTTAGTAAGTTAAAAAATTTGAGAAAGAAAATAGGACTTACCGGGCACATTCGTCATGCCATGCGGGTCTTTCCGAGTCACCAGAGACGTCTGTAAGACTGGACCTAAGGGGTGCAAGGATCGGACAGAGTGATAAAGAGACACAGCTAATAATATAATGTGCGTATCATAACCGTGCTATTTTATATATAAAAAAAATGACTAAAGTATTCAGAAAATCAAGCATTTCATAGGATTAGCGTAAAAGTGATTAAAAAAAAACATACAAACCAAGCGAAACGATAGAATTTCATTAAATTTATAGTCAATAGATTCGTTGAAGATGACACGTTCTCTATCGCAGCAAAGGGTTCATGCGAATTGTTAAAAAGGCTCTTACGCTATTTTCTCACTGGGCGATCTCCAAGGCACATCATCCTCCAATTCGTCCTCGCTCTCGTCGCCCTCATCCGCCACATCCTATGTATGTCGATTTTTTCGGTATAGACATGTGAAATTCAATAAATCGTCGTATAAGAACGACTCTCACCTGTGATATATTGAGTGTTGAACTGGTGACCATATCGGGAACTGGCAGGATACTGGGTCGTCTCGAATTCCGTCTTTGATTGATCATTTCAGGACTCAATAGATTCGGATTCTCTCCACTTCTCGGTATATCTAAATGATTACCGGTGATTGAAATATCAACAGTTGTTGAGACCGGTGATGATTCTCTCAAACATTGCCGGGAATCGCTCAAATTACCATTATCGGCAAATTGGGCTAAAATAGAAAGAAACAAAATGTTTCTTTGTTGTTTCAACGAGACGAAAACAAACATTTAATAATTGTTGATCAAGTGCGGTACATTGAAAGCATATTTAAAATTTTGATTTGATTAACTTTCGAACTAAACAAAAGCTGACAAGATGAATGATTTCAGATCAGAATGTGTGCTTCTGAAATATGATTAATTATTGGAATTTCTGTTATCAACTAATTGTTTATTGAAAACAATGTGAAATTTATGATAAAACACATCAAAACCTACCGCAACTACTTCAACGCTAATTTTTGCCTTAACCAAAATCGATTTATTAGAAATTTTGTTTTTCTGCGATATAATTAATTTTTGTTCTAGATTTATTTAACAAAAGAAAAATGCTCTAAAAACATGCGCGACAACAACACTCACTGACACAGGTGGGAACTTGCAGAATTAGTTGAGGAAGGCTGGTACCGTCTTTCGTCGCAGCCGGTGGTTGTTGTTGATGCTGTTGCTGTTGTTGTTGTTGTTGTTGT
The DNA here is from genome assembly GCA_021725515.1 of Epicauta chinensis. NCBI lineage: Eukaryota > Metazoa > Arthropoda > Insecta > Coleoptera > Meloidae > Epicauta > Epicauta chinensis. The sequence continues at coordinate 74,619 of JAEDXX010000310.1, read as the reverse complement.
TGTTGTTGCTGATGATGATGATGGGATTTCTCATCAGAGCCGGCTGTAACAATCACCGGTTCCGTTGTTGTATTATTATTATTAACTTGTTGATTTGCAACGGTGAACGATGAATTCTCCTCTTTTGTGATGCTCATGTAGTAGCATGTGTCGCTCTTTTTCATTATATGCCGCGGTCCGGGATTCAGTAGAATTGTATCTTCGTAGAATTCGGGCAATTCGGCGGGCCGTACACCTACCAACGCTACACCATATCTAAACAATAATTAGTCTTTGTAGTAAATATAAGTTTGTTGCTAATTTAATGATAAATGTTCTAACTACTCGATGTCTAGATGTATTTTTGTTTTATTGGAAAAACGCTACTTTTCAATTTAAGTGAAAGATGGACGAGCCAAAAAGTCTTAATTGGATTCGTTGCCTGTCCCAATTTGCTACCTACTTTCTATGTGAATGAAAGCTGGCATATGTGAAACTCTTGCCCTCATATTCACCAAAAAATCGACTGTCACCGAGAACGATGTGATAAATCTCGTTGCCCGAACATCGGCCGTACAATCGATGCCATTCCTCTTGCGACTGTTGACCTTCTCTGTGAAACAGATCGAGATACATATTGCATTGTTCAGACGAAGGGTAATTAATTAAATTTGGTCTTAAAAATAGATTGGTAAAAATACCTACTGGCCCCTGGAGGTGTGTAGTAGCAACGTGACCAAGGTGGACGCTCCCGGACAGGTGCAGTTGTTTGCCAATAGGGCGTATTTGAATTCGTCCTCGCATACAACGTATTCAGCGAATTTTACATGTAGCTTATTTTCGGGTCGGAAGATTTGAACGTACTGTGCCACACTCGGTGCGAAATCCTTCACAGCCCACGATCTTAATATTGTGTGTTCATCCTGTAGTACAATTCATATTAATTAGATTTCGTCGTTGTTGTTAGATAGGGAACGGTTTTTTGGGTGTGTATCTCTATAGCATTTAATTTATTTTCTACAATCATTTGTTGGTGAAACTGTATAATTAAAATTTTAATTTCTGTAATTACATTTTCGCGTTCATTTACAGACACTGTATATTCGTTTTGAATGCCAAATAAATATTTGATAATTTTTCGTTTTCGTTTATTTAACAAATCGTACTCACTGCTGCCGTTTTATCAGCATAATTTCTAGCTGCCAACACGAAGCACGCTTCCGCCTCATTCATTCTAGCTCGCGCTAGATCGCCATCTTTCAAACAGGAGCCCTGTATATAGATAACGCGTTGTGCCCATATCGGTACTTGTAAAATCATCCGCATCGTTGTATCCAATTCCATTGGTGATAATAGCACAACATAATAATCTTGTAATAATGGATGTGCATAGAATTCATTTAGAAAATCCATAATTGTATCAGCATGTAATGTTGTGCTACATACAACAACATGTTTTTCAGATTGGGCACGATGCGACGAATACGAACCGCCCAATTTTTGACGTTCCATCCATGTAAACGCCAACTGTTCAAACTACAATCAACGAAATTTCAGTCACGTTATCTAATCAATCCGTGCTACTAATAATAGAGATCCGATAGTCACCTGTGTTGGTAGAACGATTAGTGCTACACAGATCATAATCACCATGTAGAGTTGTGATGGCCATATATCTGGAACGAAATCACCATAACCAACTGTTGAGAATGTAACGACAACATAGTATGTGGCTTGGAAGAGATTGAGATGACGATGGCCAGCACGTTGGAAATGTTGAATGCCACAGACACTACGACATCAGAGAATTACATATTATCGCTTGTATGCGGATATGAAGCTTTTCATAGAATATCAAATGTTATAATATACGAAATTTTAATAATGACGCACCCGGCGCCTCCACCAAATCGCAACTCATCAACATAGAGTAAACTATGCGAGACGCGTACGAAAAGTTAAAAATGTAAACGAAACGCTACATTTTCCATCTCAATCATTATGCGGATCTTATAAAAAATTGTAAGAATAATCATAATATTCCCTGTTAAAGCGAGGCCTGTAAAGCAACTTGTAGGAGAAACACCGCGTGTATCGGCATTTTTCGATTTCGTTTAATCGGGACACATCCGGACCACAACATTTTGCCCCATTAGCCGCCTGGCACGATTAAACGAATTTCGATAATCTATTTAGTGAAATTCTATGGGGAACAACCCACAGCCTAGACCACCTAAGTGTATTAACTATAGCAGGGCTTTGTATAAAGTAATTCTGAAACTAATCATAACAAAATATTTTTGTAAATTTATCTTTCAAGCGAGTTAAATAGGGGATAAAAGCTTACATGGAACTTCATCATTTTTTAAGTTAGAAATATGAACATTAATGCTTAGGGCTCTAAGATCTAATTCCAGTATTAGTGTTTTTCACAAATTCACCCCTAACGGGGTACATAAATGGACGAAAATTTGTAGGAGAAGTACATTATTTTTAAAGCTAGAAACGTAAAGTCGATATCGGATCCAAGACTAGCAAAATATAATGAAGTAAACATTAAATCATGGGATAATATTTAATTAAATGATGCTATAGTGTAAGGAACTGAAATTTTCTTTGTAAAATAGAGAAATAAAGTAATTTACTTATGCTAATTGTACCATGATCATAGCAGTTGACCGTAATCGTGTTTCTCTGAAGGATAAGGTGTGAAGGGCAGGCAAATCTGTTGTTAATCAAGTGGAATGTTGTCGCAATTAACCGATTAAATTGTGTATCAGTTTAATAGTTTCGTTTTCATTTTTAAAGATTTGGTTCAAATAATTGACTCACTTACGCGGAATCGACTGTATTGATTAATATTTCGTAAAATTTTCAATGAACTTACAGTTCTTTAGAGGATGTAATGTAGGAGTAGGGGGGCAAAGTGGGCCCCTTAAGGAAAAAATTATAATAATAATTTTTAATAATAATAATTTGTTTTTAGACCCTTGTTGCTTAATTAACATTATTATGCTGCGTCCATTAAAATTAAAAAATTGAAAATTTGGGGCAAAGTGGGCCCCCCAACAAAAATTCATAATTGATCTTTTTCATTCTGTATTTTTATTTTTACAATTAATTATTAAATATTCAATAAACGGATGGTCCTTTTTATCCTTCATTGTATAAGAAATTTCAAAAAAGTTTGCCACCATATTTTTCTGAAGCTTTGAAAATTTGAAGGGGCCCACTTTGCCCCCAGGGGTCCACTTTGCTTCTCCCTCCCCTACCCTTTCTACTTGATCTTTATTTCGTCTATTTTCCTATTTATCTATTGTCAATTTTAAAGTTTCAGTCTACTGTGCCTTTAAAACATGTTCCTAAATCGATAAACACACACACACAATTTATGTGGCGTCTCAAATCAGAAACTTCTAACAGAAAAATAGCATGTTTCCTAATTAATAGGCGACCAATTTAATTATTAAAACAGAAACTTGCTTTGTCTTGACTGCTTTTAATAGTAGACCTGAAAATGAATAATACACGGAACCTAGTTTCGATTAAAGCTTCATCAGCAATGTGAGTCGGACAAGTTTTTACCAATACAGCTATGATAAATCGTTAAACATTATTTGGAAAATATCAGCTGTATCTCTTTGTTTATGCCGTTTCCGTAATTTACCCTATGTTACTGATTATAGATTATACACAACTTCTGTTAGGAGTCTTGCTTAAAGTTTATACAGCGCACTTGGAAAATACGTAATTTTCTAAAAAATCGAGTGAAAATTTTCAATTACAAAGAGCTTTCAATTTTTCAGCATATAATTCATATTAAGCTCATTTATTAATGTGTAATGCGAAAAGTTTAAAATGCAAACTACGATTTTTTGATCATAAACTCTTTGAATTGTCGAACTCGCCTCTAGGCTACTGAATTTAAAGTTAAAATTTCAATATTTGTCGATTAATTATTAACACTTTTTAATGACTTTTATTAAGCATTTTAGTTAAAGTACATAATAGCGCCAACACCGTATTTACTTATTCTGTCAAGTCGTATTTTATTTATTTTCAACTAGAGATTTTGTTTACTTTTAAAACTTAGATCAAGTTGCTTAAACCAAATTGAATAAGTTTGGACGCTGAAATTTTCCCTAATAAAAATAAAATAGACGTTCCGTACGATTAAAGGAAACGACGACGAATATGAAACTTTCAGATTAGTTTAAATTATCGATTAAATTCCGAATTGTACTGTTTTTCGTTTTGTGTAAAAGTTGAAGTATTTCGTTTACCTTGTAAAGACAAGACAGACGAGCGTGGCTGTCAGTATGGTGAGCTGTTGTGACAAGGCAGATTGCGATTTCTGCATTGCCCTATGGAGATCATTCTAAAAAAAAACAAACAAATAACAATCAAAACAAAAGAATTAATGGAAATTTATAATTAATTTCTAAATTGTTGTTGTGATGATTTGCATCGTTGTTATGCACATCAATAACAGATGAAAAAATATTTGCATATTTATTACAGTCAACACTAGTCAGATTTTACGATTATATCTAGACTCGTATTTTTTTTTTAAATTAATATCTGTGATTGATGCTATTTGATCAGTAATCAAATCAACTCTTCTACAAGGATAGACGATGAACGAAATTTATGTTTGGTGAATAATAATGGAAGATCCGGTATGGAAAATTTTCATATCAAAGGAAACGCCAACAATACTGTCCTATCTAGTTCGTCACCCTATGATAAGCTAAGTTTCGATTATAGCCATGTTGTTTTCTGTTTCGGCAATGTTGGCACAATCTTAATTTCAATTATTTCATTCAAATATTAAATTACTATAATCAATAAATACTTACAAACATATTTTCTAAAGAATGTTTAGCTAACCAACAATTTAAAAATACTGGAATAAATAGATTTCTTAAAGGTGGATAAAAAATCTGGAAAATCAATCAAATCGTACCGTTACTAAATAATTGAACGTAATTGATGCGGAATCGACTTACCGTTAACGTAAATGGTATCGTATTTACAATTTCCAAGATGAAATGAAACGATAAAAGTTGCTGCCATATGTTGCCCTGGAAATTAAGAGAAACCCAAAAAAAAAAATCCAATAAGATTTCCACAATTCGCTTGAATAAAAGTAGAGACAAACGGTAATGTACGGCCAACAATATGAGGGTCACTAATTTCTCTCTTGGATATTTACGAATTTCGCAGTATAGAATTATTTCGTTTTAGACGCATTTGAGAAAAATTAATGAAATCTACGGTTCTGTGAAGTGGAAATTAGTGTAATGAATTAAATAGGTGAAGCACATGGAGTCAGCAATAATAGAAACTACTGAATTTGTGTAAGTTGCTGTTTGAATAGAAAGCTTCATATTACTAATGAGCAATATTCTATTTTCGAATATAACGAGAAAGACGAAAACATAAAGTCTTGTTCCTTTGGATATTACTAAATTATAGAGTTGTGGATTAGTCGTTTAAAAGTTCTCGTGACACTAGTATTTCCAAGTTTTATTACAAAAAAAAAATCTACAGGGAATTTGCTACAATTCGAGCCCATTATTTATGTTTCCTATATGAAACTTTATTCACGCGCTGGTTATCATTTACTTCTCATAATTATCCATACATAACCGCATTTTCTTACTGACAAATGAATCCAAATTGGGCTTTTAACGGATCTTCGGTTCTCTTCTTTAACGGTATTTTTTCAATCTCCACATTGACGAATATTTTCAGTTTAAAAAGACACCTCTCAAGTGATGTCGGCTTTCCATCGTACAGGCTGTGATGCGAGTTTACTTCAGACACGACAATCTCCCATTAATGGATGATTGACAAAAATGCAAATCCATAAGGTAGAGAGTACGGATTTGGTTGGAGAGAATACGGCTTGAGCAACTAATAAATCTGTTATACATCAGTGGGTGTATTTCGTCTAAAATACAACGTTTTCCTCCGTTGCAAATCTCCTAATAAGCTTGCCTGTTGATGCTGTTCAAAGAGATGTATTGTGTATATTTGGAAGCAAGCTGATTGGTTTTACAACAATCCTACGTTATTTTTTTCTCTCTCGTATTTCAAATATCGATTATTTCGTACTATAATATAAATGAGCGGGTGTGTCTGTTTATATCAACTTATTAACAAGGTTACTAGCGCATGGCATAGATAATATGGGAATCAATACCTGTTGAAAGAAAATTCGATCATTATTTGGGTTTTTTATGTCATCATCAAAATTCAAGGGCTTTTTTTCAATGGACATTTAAATTCGAGGACAAAGTCATTGATGATATATTTGAGTACGCCGTATAAAAGCAAACATTCTATTTGTAATCTAAAAGACACCGGCCTTATTTCTAAGCTTTTAAGTGAATTTTAGATTTTATAGAGAACAGCTCTTTTAAAAACCTCCATCATCTAGTTTCCACAACATCAAATTTTCAACAAATACCGTTCAAGTTCAGTTTGCGATCTATTTTTAATTGCTTACAAACTCACCTTATAACCAAGATAAGCTAATAGTAAAGCTTCCGTTAAACTAATTATAGCAAGAACAACTTGTACAGTCCATAATTCAAGGGGGCGGTTCACCCACAGAATCGCATCCCAATTGATGATGGGATTCTCTTGGAATTTTTCTTCGGTTAAATTGGCCGATATGATATATTCGGATTTGTTGCCTGGCGTACAACCATAACTGTAAAACAATGCAAATTTCTATGAATTCTCTGTTGATAAATTGTTTTCCGAAATAAAATGATAAATCTATTTAATTAATCCAATGTATGTGGATTTATCGCACACCTGTTGGAAATTCTTGGTAATAATTTGTTAGCAGTGAAACGTACCAGGTAGGTTCCACTGCAATGCGCTTATATTTGTCGAAATTGAAATAATAAAAAATGCTTTTGCTATAATTACAGTCGCATAACGAAATTTAAGATAGTTTTGATGGTAATTAGATTTAATTTTAAAATATAAACTTTAAATTGGATTGTTTGTAATGCATTTTCATTTAAAAATAATTCGTTACTAGCGACTGAATTTTATGAAATAAAGTTTCTCTAAAATATTGAAATAAAAGTACAAAGATGAGGCAGAAAATTTTTGTTAGAATGTGGAGATTTCTTTATTTTGTAGATGATTTTCATTCGTCAAATTGACGAGCATTCGCGAGTCGAAAAATAAAGCTTGGTTCACCATATTTTCGAGCTTATACTATAAGCAAATTAAAATGAGTATTTCTCCACTTGATTTTGCATTGATTACTCGGCAAATAAGTCGAAACCAAGCAGAAATTCCAGGGGCGTTTGCAATGGATTCAATTGGGCTTCGGCTACACTTTCATACTTATGGTAAAATATACATCTTGTCCCATCGAATGTTTCAAACCTCAAATATCTCTTTTGTTTGTAAACTGAAATGGAAAAGCATCTAAAGAAATTAGACTACAAAATGCCAAATATCAGATCTCGAAAATTACTTAATACTAGGAAACCAATCACTGGCAATGAATACTGTGAATGAGCTTGGTATGAAATTTTTTTTTCTTCAAAATTTCGAGTTAAACAGATGAAAGCCACGCAAAATTCTACCGTTTATCAATTTACCGTCCGCATTATGTAAAATGGTGGAGGCGCCGGCAAATTGCACTTTCCGAATAGCGCATGAGAAATTTCCAAAATTGCTAGAAAAAATCGTGTCGATCAATTAAAGTACTTTTCCACGTCAATTTTCCACCAAGCGCGAGATATTTGAGATGAAACTGTTGCTGGGACACTAAATCAAGAACCATATGGAATCCAGTTGAAAGCAAGCTTTATTTTTGTGCGTATCATGTGAAATGAAATCCGGTATTTAGTTATTATCTATTTTGATGCAAGAAATTATAGCAAATTGTTGATATTTCTATTTATACATTCTACAATTCATGTTGTCTCGTTATTTTTAGACGTGAATAGTACAAAGAAAAATCGATAAAATATCGTAAATAACCGTCGCATATTTATAGTTGTAAGTTGGTAATAGATTCACTTTCTCTTTAAATAGCAAAAGTGCAATAATCTTTCAATTAAAAATAATCCACTTACCATGTTGCGTACGTTGGATCTAAATCGGTTATTACTCGTATTATATATAGGATACATGTGAGCAATTTCAGAAATAAATTGGCGATACGTATTCTAAGACCTGAAAATAATACACAGTCAATCAGTATTTACATAGAGGAATATTAAATAATTATTCAAATTCTATGGAGAAAGCTTTCAAATTCAAATCCGGGATTATTCGGGATAACAACAATTCTATGAGATGACAGTTTAAGTAGAAATTGCGGTTTTCTATGATTAGTGCACATGAAAATTTACGATTCTTTAATTCATCCAGAACTTGACTATTTCCACTTTATTATTTGTTATAAAGTGAAAAATTTGATTAAAAACGCGAGAGTGCACGATGGCAACAAGAAAGTTTGATTACAAACATTGTTGACGCTAAGATTAGAATTTGTAAGCATTTTATTCCCATCTATTGTTTAATGTTTTCCTAACATTTCTGTAATTTCATAATTTTCCAACTCTTTTATGCCGATTAAGATATGTTGTGTTTGTTGTATTTCGAGTAATTGCTATTGTTTCAACTTTTGATATTTTCTAAACGACTCCAGAAGCTTTATATACTTTATCATTTTACGATAATCGATGGGTGTCCATATAAGTCGATTTAATAGCATGATATAACATTAATAAAGCAGCATGATCAGTTTTATAAAGTCGGTTTTGTACAACATCGAATTTCAATTAAATCAGACAATATAATGCGTAGCAATAAAGAATTGATTTGAACGTTCTCTCGATCGATTTTCGAGAAATATTCAATTGAGTTGATAACAATGAAGGGAATTTTGTTAAATCCTCAATGTGTTGTGCATTGAAATTTGATGATTAACATTTATTACAAAGCACTATCATGATTCAAAGTATCGATTCGGTAGGTAAATTATTGTTTTCTATTTATCAATAATTCCAGATAAATTGTCGGTAATAGCTGTAATTATTAATACAATGGACATCATCGCCATCATCATTACTTTTGATGATTATCTGTTGGATTGAGTAATCAATAATTTTAATTATTTAGTGAGAATTTTGACGGACGAGTGTAAATATGACTGCAACAATTCGAATTAATTTGCAAATTTTCGATTCTATTAGTGTAAATAGTAAACCAATGCCGAACAGATAAACGTAGACTAATCGTAAACAAATTCAATGTTATTAATTTTTAATTAACATATATACGCGTCCTTAATTGATAATTGTTTTACTATAAAATCAATAAGTACATTAAAGAACTCATTAACTGTACTACCACTGCATTGCGTTTCATTCCCGATTGTCATTATTCATTTATTGAAACAGTTACAGTGTAAAACTGTGTCACATCCAATAACAAAGAAGTTTATGATAGCTTGAAGTTTATTTCAACAATGCAATGTGGTATTATTATAGTTATTGTTGAGCAGAAAAAATTAAGTTGTATAGACAATTGCTTATTTACCTTGCAAAAGATTACGTTTATCTATGCTTTATACGTGTAATTACTATTCTATTAATAATTATATTGTAGAGATTTTACAGTGAATAAAGAGAGGAATTAAGTTTCCAGTTTAGAACAATTCAACAGGATTATACGGGATTTGTTTTTAGATATGTAAAAATACGACCAAATAGTTTGCAATTCGTTTGCATTGTTTGCTTCTCTATTCGTGATATTATACAAAAAATTACCCATTATTTTATGTATCTGGATTTTATGTGGGCCTGCTGCAGCTTAAGTTACGGTTACCGTAAAACTGGATTCAATTAAAATTTATGGCAAGGATTTTGTAGATTTATAACCCAAAACTGATCAATGCAATCGGTTAGTTTATTCATACTTTTAACAATAACAAGTCTTTTTACTTATTTGTTCAATTTCCATTCTGGTTCCACCTACTGAAAATTGATAACAGGCCATTTAAATAAATATTACAATAAGCAGAAAGTTTCGTCGTTATACTTTACAGATTCTTACGATCAATGTATCGCAAGGCAAAAGATACAAACTTTTATGTCTTAATGTTAGGCGAAAATATCTTAAAGAAGCTTCAACTTCGAGTGAAATTTTATCAGGAAAATTGTTTGGCTTCTTGAAAAATCGAGAGATGCTGTTATTTGATCGAATTTTAATCAATTTTTTCGTCTACCTTTTCCTAATCATCAGACCTGAATCAGAATGAAATTGATAGGGCGATATACTCAATCAGTGTTGTAGCCAGTGGCTAGTCACGGGGGCGGCTGTAAAGCTCAAGGGGGCGGCGCACTAGCACGAGTTTGTTTCATTTAGTTAAATTATTATTGGGGGCGCAAAATTCAAATTCTATCCTGGGCGATCATGGATTTAACTACAATACTACTCAACGGTTCTCATTTTTCCAGAATTTCATTAATTTTCCAGCCCTCGTTTGTCAAGTTTTCTGAAAAATACATGTGAATCTTGGAAAAGAGAATTGCTACAGATCTCAAGCGCGTTGGCTTCTATAACTGAAACAAATTTTATTCAGTTCTGTAAATAAACAAAGGAGAAATACGTAAAATTGGGTTTGAGTTAAGTAAGATATATCTGGAGGATAATTAATGCTCTAGTTACTGTTTCAAACAGGGCGGTGAAATCTCGGCTTTCATTATTCCCGTGGATTGCGCTTTTGGGTTTCGATTCTTAGGACGAAAAAAATTCGTTTCGTGTGCCGTCGATCGTCTCACATTTGGTCGACGAGCTCTTTTTTCTATTACAAAAACTGCTACCGAAAGGGGGAAAAAGACGCAACCCCCAGACTATGCTTGTAGTACCCTGATACACGGATACCGCTGTGATACTCAATACTTAAACTAAACGCCAAACCTGTATAAAGACACGAATGGCTAAACATTGGTATGATAAAATCCTACTTACTAGACCTTTGATTTTTGATAAAGTACAGTTGCAGTCGTTCTTTAAATGTGTTTTCATTGACGTAATACTCCACTCGCACCCTGAAACAAAGATGAAAACGACGTTAACTAGGTACATTAGTTTTACTATATAGAGCAAAGTTGTGTGTGGAAGGATGGGAAAAGCTTTCACAGAAAAAAAAAACAACTTAGTTAAAAATGTTGAGTATAACTTTTATAACTTTATGATTGAGGACGTATTGGTTGTGTTCATCAATAATGCTGAGTAAACTAGACGGATTATGTCTTATTTTTATCATGGAAAAAAATTGGAGAAGGTATAAAAATTTATTGGTATTCTTCCTATTAACTCTAATGTACTTCTAGTAAATATGTTTTCACCAAATCTCCTTTCTTATTAGATGGTTATGTGTTATTTGACTCTAATTTATTTTAAATTTCGCTGAAAAGTCTTAAATTTCGAAAGATCCTTTGATGGACTTATGCAAATGTTCATTAATAAAACAGTTATTAATCAAACAAAAAAAAAACAACTCAAGAATAATCAAAATTCGCATTAATTATTAAAATACAATTTCCAACTGTTGGTATTGGGAAAGCTTTACACGCTTGTTATTCCAACATAATGTTAATTATTACACAATTGGTGGAATAGAAAATTGTTGTTTTAATAAATGAACAATTCATATATTGCCACAAATATCGGGCAAAACTGTTTAAACAGCGACTATACAGCCAATATTGGATATGTAGTACGGATCTTTCCAAAATACCGAGATTTTCGTACAAGTAATTGAACAATTTATCTTCATGTTTGATAAAGCTGTTCTAGGAGGTGAGCTGAACCGAAAATAAGGAATCACGATGGTGAAATCCAATTTTCAAAGCAATTTTAGACTAACAAACTTTATAAATTAATTAAGCGTATTATAATATCCATAGATCAACAGATTTTGACAATTTCCGGTAATTTGGATTATACATTTTTTTTAATAATAACCTTTTGTAAAACTGTTAAGATCAAATAGACTTCGTGTTAAATGTTCTCTATTGTTGTATTCGAAAAATTCCCTAAAGATTAGTTTATTACAGTTTGAAATGACAGTTTTATAGGTGTTTAGCATGGCAACGGTTCCGTTTATTTACGCTGACAAAGTTTAAACATTTCATTAATAATTATACAGCTAATCAATAGGTTTCTATTTGAAAACATTACTTAACAGCAATATAAGCAAAAGTTTTTAATTACAGTACGTGGATTTAGCCACAATCTGGTAAAGTCTAATTTTCGTGTCGCTGCTTTTTCGCATCATATTTGCCAACGGTTGGAGAGATTAAATACATGTTGTATTCAATTAATTCGGAGATGCTCATGATTTAATGACTGTGATTCAAGGTAGATTAACGGTAATGCCTCCGCATCTCCTATGTCTATATATGAATATATATAGATCCGGATATAAGTCTTCCTGATTTGTGAACGGATTTTAAGAAAAAAAATCGAGAACTTGGAATATAGTAGAGAGTATCGATTTCATTAAATGATGTCTGTTCAATTATTGTAAATTATCATAAATCTATCGACCATCTTCGGCGATCTGTTCAAATTTCGTATTGCAAACGAATCTACCAGGGAAAATAACAAACATTGTTTGTTAAACCTGTTGCAGTAATTCTAGGGATCGTAAGGTCATCGGCCATAAAATCGATGCGAAATTCGGTCTACTGTACAAGGCCGCGGATTACTTTGGATAATTTGGAAATATCTCCGATCTGTATGGAAATTGATTACAATATTATCGATGAAAAACGGTTTCGTTTTTCTTCAAACAATTGAACAGATTCATTGCAGCCGTTTGCCAAAGAACTGAAAAGGATTACTACTGCAAGTGAAGAATTCCGTCAAATATTGGATATTGCAAGCTTACTGGATTTTTTCAAAATTTGGCGGAATTGTAACTTTTGAAGTGCCATTTTTTGACGATTTTCTCTAAAGCCGAATCACAATACATCAGGGGCTTTCATAGAAATTTTCCAATTGAATCCAATATGCCAACTCCAATTTATACAAATTTATCTTTATATATCTATAGATATAAGAGTTCCCTGCAAAGATTAGCATAATTCAAACTACTTGTTGCTTTATTACTTTTCCGAAATCGTATCGTTTTATATACATTTGAGTATATCGCAACTAAACCGACATTTGTTGGCATTTATTACCGGATTTTTAGAGCCAATCTTGTCTTGTACGAAGCCTGAGAAACTAACTAACACGCTTATTAAGGCTATAAAATGTTTATATTAAAGTCAGGTTAATATTATTTTGTTAAATCAATACCATAGATGAGTCTGCGTCGAATATGTCACTTCTTTCAAGTGTTAAATGATTAATCAAAGTACATGTGTAAACCAGTGGCCCAGTTCAAATAAACAACGATTATATGGATATAAATCATATAGATACTCGGCCGTTGGATAAATGCAATGATTTACAAAAAAAAAAATACTAACATTAATAATCATCGCAATTTTATTTGAATTGAAATTCATTGGAATTTAAAAAAAATTTTGGTTTCAATGGGAAACCGGATGATGTTGGCCGCAATTCTCTTAACTAATCATAACTTTTCCAATCAAAAAAAAATAAATGGAAAAAGTCTACGTAGAGAAAGATCAAGTAACATTTTTCCATTCGATCAAAAAAGTCAAATTATTAAGGCTATTACCTTGGTATTTTATCGTAACTATCCCAACTAGTGAGACAATTATACGAACTATATCTACTCGACGTAGCCATTGCACTTATAAACTAAACTAAGGCGCTGAACGTGAAGCGCTTCATTCTCGTACAGGGCGCTTTACGCCACTGATATCGTCTTGTAAAAACGGAGACTAGTCTAAACAGGCCACTTCTTCGACAGCGCTTGCGTGGATCTATTTTGACATTATTCTATTTGCCGCCAATTTCATGATAAGATTCTCAATTGTTATATAGTTCGCTGACAACTAATCGTTTGTGTATTTTTGCGTTATATTTTATAATTGATTTCGTTTTGTACTTTTTTTTAAGAACATTATCAGTTTTTGAATACATAATACAATTGGCGGCAAATAGCTCAAGCGCTGTAGGAGAAGTGGTCTGCGGTTTTTAGACTACTCTCAAAAACGGTGGTAGTCGTACAATTGTGGCGATAATGTTGGCGGTGGTGGTAGGGGTGGTGGTTGTATCGCCACCACTAACTGTCTAACATACACTGTTTGTATGTAAGTGTGTGTGAGCGATCCGAACCCCGTCACTACAAGCTTTCAGCTTTCATAACATGCGCCAGACGTTTTTGTTTTATCATGCACTTGATGTTAATAGAACAAGGGAGTTTCTAAGGTTAATGAACTGTGAAATGTTCAAAATTAATTAACGTAGCAAAATATTTACACTACAATAAAACTTAATAGATGCGTGTTTTTTTTTTGGTTTTAAAAATTGGTGGGTGCGCCGGGAGTAAGGGACTCCACTTTCAAGGTTCATAATTCATTAGAATAGAATTTAGGGATTTACTTAAGTCATTTATTTAAGCTTGAACAGGTAGCTGTTTGTAGGTGGTTGTTTCGTAAATATCGATTCAACATTACGTTGCAATTAGAATCCGATTCCTTGAGACATCTTGAATAGAAAAATAAAAGACTACGAGAAAACTTTATCAAGTTTCAAGCTTTCTGGCTACCATTACTGGCACAGTTTCCAAATAAGAACAAGCAAATGGGGTTAAATGCAATCTAACAAAACTTAAAAAAAGTTATTGTTAATGGATATTTCGGTCGAATTCGATACAAGTTTTGTAATTTATCTCGTCAAGCATCGACCACACTTAATTGATTCTGAAAAACTAACTTTATTAGAAAATGCAATTATAATCTTCACTATATTGCATTAATTCATAGTTTCGATAATTTATTTAAATTGTTAACGATCTATCACCATCTCTCGTATACAGCTCGATAAAGCACGATACAAGTCGTGCGCTATAAGGGTTGAATTAAGCTATCCCCTAATAGAGGGCAGTTGAAACATTTGCCAATAAATAACTATATCTATATATACGTACAGATAGATAAATTCAAATTGTTTTGCAAGTCATTATTGACATTCTATTTTTGGTAATATTTACATATAGGAGAGCACCTGGGAATCTGCAATGCCACCTCATCAAGACTGTCTGAAGGTGTTAATGGTGTTCGTTCAAACAATCTGCTCGGCGCCAGTGTCAATGCATTCGTATACCGATGACAGCCTATTCCTTTTCCACGTTTACGTTGATGTTGCTGTTGTAGTTGTTGCTTCTTCCTTTTATCCTCCTCGGCACGTCGGAGGTTGTGCAGTCGGAAGAAATACATAGACATCCTCTGTGTATCAGATACCACATTAGATTAATCGAGATGCATTTTCAAACTCGGTTCATTCGTCTAACGTTAAGTAGGATATTTCGCAAGTTTAGACAGTTTCTGGTTGTGGGAATTGTTTTTTTTTATTGTTTGTTTATAGCCAAACAGAAGCCTTTTACATACGTGCGAGGTGGGATAACATGCCAACATAAATAAATACAGAGAAACACACATACATGAGGGAAAAGAGACACTACTATAAATAGATCGGGGAAATGTACGTTGAACTATTTATGATATTTCGGTAGAGGCTAAATATAAAATTTATTGTGGAGATTAACTGGACGTAGGAATTCCACCGTTATTCACCGTTCAGTTGACTCGCCAGCCGTGACCAGAGTTGTAGATGGACACTCAACTTTCGCTAATAATAAAAATGGATGATCATGGGAGTTGAGACTGGGCCTAAATGGTCGACGATCTACTGTTATTGAGTTGAGCACCGTAGAATTTTAATTTTTTTTTACAAAGCTTCTAACATTAAAAAAATCTTCAGCATTCGTTTCCAATAGTAATGAGTTATAAGGTTGAATTTTTTTTTTGGAAAACTTCACTTTTCCCGTAAGTGACAATACTAATTTGAATCAATCTTTTCGTCTTTCTGCTTTGTTTACAAACAGAAATCAATTAATTATGATCTACTTTCCAAAAAATCTGATACCATAGCGTTTCCTGGAAAATTGACGAAAATCTTCGGAAACTAAATCAATACGGACATCAAGCGCACGATCGACTACAACTGACATAAATTTTAATGAGTTCTGGCCGTTCGAGAAAACTAAATAAGTCTCCCAAAAAAACCTTCATTACTATAGAAGATTTTTTCTAAATATAAATTTTTGGTAAGGAAAAATATTATTTAATAATAACTCTTGTTGCATGTCTCGGTCCGACTTTGCGGTGTACCATTCAATAAAAGTAGACCGACTCATTTAGGTATGCTCTCAAGATAGTGACACCAAAAACAACTACAGGAAGTGCACCATTTGAAAATGCTTGTTAGTTTTGATTGCAAGACAGATTCTGCTTGTAGCTGACATGCTAATTATAAAAACGTTACACGGATACATGAGTTACGCCTATTTGGACTTATATTTAGAGTGCCACTAGTCTCAAGTCGAGTATAATGTAATGCGGAATTGGATCTTTCGTGTTTGTCTTACATGAAGACAAAACGTCTCATCATTTGTTACAATTTACTAGCGATGTTCATGAGACGTATTAATAAAAAAACGGAAGAAAATACCGATAGAAGTTGACAGGTATTGTTAACAATAACAAGTTCACGTAGATATATTCAATGATTATATTGCACAGCATGAAAGAAGATAATTGAATTGGGAATTGATGAGACATCAAAATACAAGTGTTTCTAAATAAAGAACAATCATTTTTAAATTACAAATTATTGAGGGTGTTTAGTTTTCGAGGTGTTATCATGTTTTTGTTATAAATTAGAAATATAAACATTTTTCTAGTGATATTAGATTATTATATAAGATCTTGTTAGTTGCAAGAGTGCTCTCGATAGACAATGACATCAACCATACCTCTCTAACTAATTGAGATAGCGTGCATATACCCTCTCAACAATTGGGCATCAATCGAAAAATCACTCGAGATCGGAGCCGTGTATTGGAGGGTCGTGAATAGAACTCGAAACGTGCACGATTTTGTATACTTATGGACGTGATTCTAGAGCACGTCCATTAGTGCATAATACGATAAAAACGTGAAATGGTAGAAAGCGCTTTCTATTTACAAATCTGCAAAGTTCTATTTGAAGTACTATTAGAATAGATAAATAAATACATAAAAATTTACCGTCATCGCTGAGTAATTGAACTAGTTTTTGGAATAATAATAGCAAAGTGTACTTTTCATCAGTAAGGGAAACACGGTAGGATTATCGACAAATAACAAAGTCTTCAAACAGACAACTTTAATCAAACTGACAATCATCTGAAAATTGAACATCTGACCTGTAATCCGTACAATGAATTCAATTACCTGGTTTAGCAGACTATTGATTTTACATAAGTGAAATGAATAATCAACCAGTTATATGACTAAGATCGTGGAATTCTAAGGATGGTTTAACTAATTAACATACAAATTGCAGATACATAAATTTAATTAATTATCGATTTCAAGATATACGAATTCTCAAAATTAATCATAAATAGTTGATTGTTTGTGCGGAGTTAATTCAGACAATGGTTCATTTAGACTGATAGCTAATTACAATTGTTCCATCACCAGATTGAGAATATAACTGGTTTATGGGTCAATTGTGAATAGAGCTTACATATATGCAGATCAAGATCAAAAACATCATGTGCTACAGATATCCATAATTGTTATCAATTGGAGGGCGAGCGTGTAATCAATAACACCCTCAGGGGAGATATTTACTTGACTAATTTGATAACATCAAAGAGATCGGAATCCTAACTTTACGCTTCCTCTCTCTAATCAATTGGCTCGTCGATATCTATGGTATTAAAATTTTAACCACTAGAAAATGTGATCTGTTTCTTAAAGACCAACAAATTTATCTTTTAGAAGAGACCAAATATATTGCACAACTAGTGCGGAAAGTTGTCTATTGTGCAACCGGCCGTTTTTCTTTACAACACCCGTTGCTATGCTTTTACGTGCGTAAAATGTGATTTACACACAAACAGGCCAACAACTATTCTCCGAACAAATTCTTTCTATTAAGATTAGATGCACTTTTCAAGTGTTTTAATAAATAAACGTCCAACCCACATAAATATTATAGTAAAATTGAATTCCAACCGTCGACGCTACGTATTTATTTCCTATTTTGTTTCCAGTTTCTGATTTGTAGTTAGTTGAATAAATTGTTGTTTGCTCTTAATTATTCTTGTTACATTTCCACTTTTGTTCAGTTCTATTCGTAGTGTATCGCCCTCGAGAGATCAATATATTTCGTTCTGCAACCCTATTCAAATGTGTCTATAGATTGGATGGAACCGTCCAGTTTCCGATTATGTTGTGTACCTCCATAAAAAAAAACGTGTTCAATCACAATTCCAAATTTATTGAATTTCCCATATTTGTAAGTCTTCGATAATTTTTTGGAAATTATTCTCAGCTATAGTGGAATTTAATATTCGTTGATGCAGATTTCAATTTTTCAACGTTTATGTTGACTACATTCCGCTTGGATTATTACAAGTAGTAAAACATTTGAGATCAATATGCATTTCAAATTGTAAAAGTTTAAGTATCATGAACAGTACGATCTGAATTGGAAACTTGTCATTATTCTACAGCTATGCACATTAAGCAACCGTTACAAATTTACATAAATGTGTTTCAATTATCTACCGGCTTCTGTATATACGGTTTGATTCCAAATGTCAACCTTATCACTTCTTTCTAATAAAACTTCCAATTATCCTTGTATATGGCTTCAGTGACCCAAATCTGCATGTTTTCGTTTATGTAACTTTACAATATAGTCGTGATATAATACAAAGAAACCTCTAATGTGTGATTGTGGTAAAACTCCACGTTTCCATATAATGAACGCAACGAATTTCAAGACCGATAAGACTTTTAGAATTTATCTGTATCGAGATAAAGATATTAAGAAATAAATAAGAGAAGCAAAAAAGAAGATTGGCTTTTCGTCTTTGTATATGAATCGGGATAAAAACTATATCTGTGGAATATAATCGACAATTCACGTTTTGTCTACGATAAAATGACGTTAGACGTAAAAAGTTTAAAAGCTTTATGGTACACTTTTGGTTTCTATTGATTACCAAACTTTCAGTCAGCTGTCTGAAATGTTCATAGTATAATTATTTATGAAGCAAAAAGTGAGCGTTTGTTCAAAATTACACGAAAAGAATGGTCTTTTCAGAACATTTATAGCAAGAGAAACGAGACTTGATTTCTCTACAACACTTCAAAACTGGTAAATGATTCCACGGATTGCTGTAGTTTAACAATCACAACGATCCTCTCGAATACAAGCTATTGTTAAGACTTGTTTCCACAACAATACAATATAAAAATCGAGCACAAATAACCGATTCTGTAAGATCTCGCAAATCAATACGTGACCTTTCCGTAAACTTATCAAAGTCGTCTTAAGACAATTTATTTCTTCTAGAAAAGCGGTTTGTTTATATATTTTAAATTCCAATTGTTCATTGGTAAATAATTCAAAGCCACGTTAGATCAAATATAGATATCGCGTTCGTCAAAAAAAATCTATTAACTGGTGGAAATTGATTCGATTATTATTCTTCAGCCCCCACCTGGAGGTGAGATAAATTTCATAAATTCATTATGATTCAAACTGACAAATACAGAACTGTAACGTCATTCATTACATTAATTAACTTAATGTAAGTATTCAAGATAATTCTCAAATAATTATTCATAAGTGAAATTTAGTTATTCTGGAACATAAGCTAACAATTTATATAAAGTTGTAGGAACAAAGGATCTTTTTACGTAATACAAACATTGTCATGGTAGCTGCAGTGTGCTGCAAGCTATGCAATGTTAAGATGAGAAAAATATTGCTTTCTATGTTCTATTCACGCATCAGCTGTTCTCTCACAGAAAAGAGTTTTTCTTATCTAATAACTATTCTAGAAATGTTTAATTTCCACTACAATTGCCTCTTAATTAAACTATATACTAATGATTTTCAAGAAACAAGCTATTCTTAATTCGAATCGAGGTCCAGTGCAGCATAATAAAAATTATATTGGAGAACACGGCTGGCCCGAAGCAAAACAACTTAATTTTACGTACAGCACTTTAAGGGTATTCTGACTATTATTAATGAAAAAAGCAGTAGAGCGATCTTAACTTTGATGGATATAAGTTTGCCAGTACCGCCAGAAAAGGTCGGACCCTGGTGTAAATACAAAGAGCCATTTATAATTGTGAAAATATATTAATCTTAATTTCGCTGGCATCGTTGAGGAATCGCAACTGTACCGGCTCCATACATATCGATTCGATCGGTTCCCATAGGAAATAGAATTGTAAATCAGGAAAAAAACTAACAAATTTGATCAGAATTACATTTCGTTAATGAAACACGTGTTCCATTTGGAATGTGCAAAACTTCAACAGTTGCACCTTAGTTAATTATTGAAATTTCTCCAACTGATCGTTTGCTAATCTGTAAAATCCACTTTAAATCCGCTTAAATACAAATTTAATTACAACATTAGAAACTCAATCAAATGTCGCCGGCGATCCAACAAATATTAAAACAGATTACACCTACTTGAAGGAAATAGCAAATTATTCTTCTTCTTTTAGGAATTTCTCATTTCTTCGTATTTGATTTGATTTTTATCTTATAAATCTTTATAAGTAAAGAACCAAAAAAAAAACAGTAAACACAATTTGTTTGTTTTGTCTTCTTTTTTTGGTCTTTCAATATAATTGAAAATTTATGTCCAACAACTTGATTTAATTTAGTTTCATGTTGTTTTATTCGATTACAGGAACAATTCAATCTAAGAAAAGTCCATAAAATGTATAGCTATTAAAGTGTCTCGTCATATTTCTCATCATTATTGTCGCCATCATCTTTGTGGTGCTTTACGTTATATTTGTTCATACAATTCTACACCAGATATATAAAAATTACAAATAGAAGGGTAGTTACTCTATCCATCTAGTTTTTCTAGATAAAATAAACGTTATTTCTTTTTAACATCGATATATCTATAATAGAGTAGCTTTACAGTGAACTAAAATGTTAAAGCTCCAATAAAAGCTCTCACAAGCCAGCTATGTATGAAAAGGTTGAGGATATTGTGTTCACATACTGATCATAATTCCATTTTCTATAGTGTTGGAATTTGAATTTTAAATTGGCAAATATCGCAGGATAACGGTAGTGCTTTATTGTTTTTTTTCCCTTTCGCGTTTTTGCCATCAATCACATTGTTTGTGTCAGGTTCAACTTACATTGAAATTGGCCATAATTATATTAATGTTGACATAATTTATTTAATGGATGCTAGGTCTACGACTGAAGCACAAAACGTTTTTTTTTCTCCCTATCCTTGGGACCATTTAATTATCCTGAGAATAATAAGGAAGTATACCAACATCACCTGTTTGGTGGAGCACAAGCCGGATAGTGGGTCGATTGCTTTTTTAATTCGTTCGGAACGTTTTCTTTGCACAAGTTTAATTGCGAAACAATTGTCTTGTTCGAAGACAGTTTTTTGTTTTCCCGTTCCTTTTGTTGTTTATTGTTGTTTCTTTTTTCGCACCATTTTCTAATTCCCTATTGTTTCACGGTTGACAGTGGCTTTTGTTCGGTTTTTAAAAAAACCATTAACTTTGATTTCTGGAAACTTTCGAAATTATTCCCATTTATTATTTATTCTTATATTCTCACCTTAGAGATTTATTTAACGACAAAAAGCGTGAGTTAAAAGTTTATACGATAAAATATTGAGCAGCTTAATAATGTTTTTTTCTATCTGTTGACAATTATTTTCAGTCTCTAGATAATCCAAGAAATTGTCTATCAATAAAACGGGTTATATGAACTTTGCTTTTGTGTACCAAACTTCTATTTTTACGTTTTCCCATCACAAGTCTCGAATGTGTTGGCAATTTGAGTATCAAAGCTTACAGATTGGAAACCTCTCTCTACTATTCAAAATATCCCAATTAATACAATTGTTTTCCGGAAACAACAGCAAGAAGAAGTGTCATTTATAATGACGAAGGCATTAATGGAGTCAAAGATCTAATAAAACAACCTTTAGGAGACCCATTGGAGCGATAAAACGCCAATAAAAAAGGAAATTGTTTATATCGAAAATAGAATGTGCGAGGAATACCTGGAAAGTGGCTAAATAAACAAAATTTTTGAGATAATAAAGTTACCAAGCTTTGGGCACAGACAATCCGTATATTACGACATTCCATGAAGTTTCCCATAAAAAAAAACAAACAGAGAAACAACGTGAACTTGGCTTTAAATTTGGATATTTATTGTTGAAAATTTCAATCGATTTATTCAGAATTTATTTCAAACAGTCTAATCAAATTATTGCGGAAATTTCAATTTGATCCAATTATCCTTTAAATCTCTTCTAATTACAAGTGCTTAACCAAATATTCAGCTAACGATTGAACTATAAATAACTCGAGGGAATTGTGTCAGAGTTCTTTTTTTTTGTGGTACACTTTTATCACTACCCAAATATCCTGTTAGAGTATTGATTTATAATTACGTAATCGATAACAGTTCTCTTATTTGTTTCAATTTAGCGTACAATCAAGTTCTGTCATGAACAATATAATGACTACATATGAGAAGGCAAAGCGAAATTAGCTTTGAAAACTAATCGACTGGACATTTTCTTGATTGAAATTCTATTTGCCGGTATGATACTTTGATGCCAGACACGTGATCTGTAATCGACGTGACATTTGTTTCAATCTGAATACCTACAGGAACCGTTGACAAATTGAAATATTATTGATTTCCGTCGCTCAGATAACCGATTATGAAAATTTCCCATATTCAATATCTCTACGTTTCGGGTAGATGACAACGGATTTGATTGCAACGACAAAGTCACCAAAAATCGATTGATTTCAGTTGAGATGTATTGTGGAAGGTGCGTCACAGTAGCAATTTAATTAAAATCGCGAAAATTAAGCTGACAGATGCACGAGAGTTTTATTACACTATCAAGTAGCGAATAAAGGGTAATGTTTCGGGTATTTATGACTGTATATAGAGAATATCGATGATTAAAGTTCTTATCAGGTCATCAAAGTTTTTGTTTCTTATTTTCCTCTCCGGTGTTCTGTAAAAAGTTATCGAAAGAAAATTCTACTTATATTGAGTTTATATGAGTCGAAGAAATCGTTGAGTGTAATCGGAAGTTCATCTAAAAATAAATCTGAAAAAATCTTGGAAAATCGAATAGAAATCTAATAAAATTATTAATTCGATTCAAGCAACTTTCATTTCTAACAAACAGAGATAAAGATTAGAATTACAATTTACATAATAGTAAAATGTGGCTTACAAGTTTTTGTTCTATTCGATTACGTCTATTGTTTTTGGTAGAATTTAATGTCCATCCGGTGGCAGATCCCACGAGATCGTGCACGGTTAGAGAATTATCATACCATAAACTAATTATCCCTCAAACATATGGAGAATAATTAAATCAGAAAATCAATTTCCGTAAGTTACACATAGGAAATTTCTCTATTTAAATAATCGTGTGTGATTACTATATAAGTTAAACAAAAATCGATCAAATTGTCGGCATAAATCGTACAATTCAACTATCTACGATAAAATTGGAAAATAATGACAGAGCTAAAAAAGATCACTAAATTGTAAATAACGGGTCACCCGAACATTATTGAAGGCAACACAAAGAATTTCCGGGGGAAATTATTACAGGCCAGCGTTTGGGAACCTGTCAATTGGTAGCGTGTAGTTTATGTCTGTAGGGAGTTTGACCGGACATCAACAAAGCCACAAATTCCTATACATCACCGCTGAACATCTATAAATTAAAAAAACATTCGGATGTTGTACCGTAGAACCCTCGAAACGTTGATATTGACAGGCATTCCGATATGCCTGCCTAATATCGTGCAAGATTCTATTACAGGCTACTCAAAAGTACTTGAAAAGTGACGCCTGAACAATATTGAAGGCACCCAAATTATTATTATAACAAGTCAGAGTTTGGGAACCTGTCAATTGGTAGCATGTAGTTTACGTCTAGAGGGAGTTTGATCGGACCTTAACAAAGCCCCAAATTGATACACAACCACAGAACATCTATAAATTAATAAACATTCGGACGTTCTAGCGTGAAGCTCTCAAAACATTGATAACAACCGATATGTGCCGCGTTGTTTTCAGTTCGCTCAAAAGCACTTGAAAACTGACACCTGAACAATATTGAAGGCACCACAAAGAATTTCCGGGGGAAACTATTACTATTACAGGTCAGACTCTGGAACCTTTCAACTGGCGGCATTTTATTTGACACAAACGTGTCGTTTATGTGTGGAGGGAGTTTTCCGGTACACTAACAAAGCGACAAATTGCTATGCATCGTCACAGAACATCTATAGATTAATAAACATTCGGACGTTCTACCGTAATGCTCTCAAAACATTGATAACAACTTATATGTGTCGTGTTCTGGGTACATTACGGTATGCCTGCCAAGTATTGCATAAAATTCTATTACACGTCGCTCAAAAGCACATGAAAATTCTAATGAAGTTTTCTGCTACAAATAAATCGAAAAACTTCCGCTTGTAGTCTGCATCATGAACTTTCAATAACTCGTCTATCGTCAACATGATTTTCAAAACACGTGTACTTCGATGTTTGTTTTATTCAAATCTTTACACAAAAGAGTTGAGACCTTCCTCAAACAACTGTACGTAATTCCAATTAAAATCTGAAAACTTTCCCAATTTCAAGTTGGACATCAAGAAATTATATGGGCCATATAATGAAAAAGCGAAAGGAATTTTGTTGTACAATGTTTATCAAAGGTACGCCAAGGTTTGTTAATAAATGACCTTTATCATACAGGAAAGCGATCAATAAGATAGGTAAAGATCGTATATTTGCTTGTACGACTCGATAGAAATACGCCCGATAATTCATTTCACGCACATACATAAATAAATCAAGAAAAAAAGAAAAGATGTTGGCTTTTAAACTCTCTAATAAAGTTATAGCTTCCATTATATGCCAGAATTTCATACCAATTATAAATGCGAAAGGAAAAATCGGGGAGAATTTTAAAATTATTACAAACTTTATTGGAACTAATAAGTAGAGGAAAATTTAATTATAAGAATCTATAATAAGAGTTGTTCTTTTAACTCCCAATGTGTATAGTGTTGGAATAGTAGGTTAATAGAGTCTAGCCAATAGAATTGTTTTTATCCGATAAATTAATATCATCTTTTTTTATTGATTATTGATTATCAACTATCGATTTAATATAGAAATATTTACTATTTGATGAAGTATTGAAAAATTCAAATCTCTATTTTATTACCGGAAAAATAATGTTGGCAAAATTTTATAAACAAACAATAAAACGAGAACATTTACAGATCTTTAAATGATGACGATAGATAGATTACGTCACATCGGGTTTTTGGTGAATTTTCACAACTTCGACAAGAACACTATGTAAATATTCCATTCGTTTGAATTTATTCGGGAGCACGAGTGAAAAGAATCAAAATAATCCTCTTGGAATATCCAATGTTGAAAATATTGAGAGATGGAATGATTTTTTTAAACAACCAGATATTGTGTGTCTAGAAATAAACATCGATCTCACCGGCAACATGCAATTTAAACAAGAATGCATACCACAAATAGCTGTTTGAAAAACAAACAAGTGCTTTTTTAATTGCAACAAGCTCGCAAACTTTTACAAGAAAATATGTACAAACCTAACTAGAAAGCGCACAAATCAACATGACTAGATCCTGTGCCTTCATCTCCAACGATCAAACATTTTTATTTCTTTACAATTAACACTAAACAAATTTTAATTTTCATTACAAAACCACCAACAATTTTATTATAAATATATATTTTTTTATATTTTATTAAACTACAACTAGCATCACGTGTACTCTTATAAAAATCTCTCTCCTCTCGAGGATAGTACCAATGAAAATGTGTTGTTCAACACACGGGAAAAGTGAGGTATATTGAGAAATATAACACGGCATTTGGAAAGCGTGCGCATCCTGTCCCCACTATCTATAAGGATACTAATGGGAAAGGATGTCAGGATTATTGTGCGGAAAATGTTGGAAATACCACGTGTTTAGCAACAAAACAACAACGTTGACGATTTGAAAAGCAATTTTTCAACTTACAAATTGAAAGCCGGCTAAAACATGTGCCACAATTTGTGATTTTATTGATGATTTTTCCACAGGAGAAACTCCACAGAAAATTAATTAATTGTGTATGTTGCACGGTTGCAAGGGAATATTGAATGCATCTCTGTTCTACCTTAAAGTTCTATTTAAACGAGCCCGATGAATAGTATGGAAAACAAACACGTGAGATTACTTTGTTAAGATGATGATAGGGAGAATACGATACAGAAGTGTAGTATTGTATAATTAGAATTCAGATACAAAAGACGAAAGATGTAGCTCGCCTTTCAATAATGCCACAAAAGAATGACCCTTCTCTTCGACTTTCAAGATGACAAATTAACTTAAAAGAACAAGAGGCTTTAAACCGAATTAGGTCGTGCTTTGTGCGATAATAATATTTTAATAAGATCGGATTGAAGGAGGAGAGGCGCCGCGACCGACAAAATTGGGTCTTTTTATTAATTAAAAAAACAATATTTCAAAAAATCCCAGCTTTATTCGAGCGAAAGTAATAAGATATTTTCCAATTAACAGTCGAATTGTTGGCATTAGCCTACATCCACCTTCACTCATTTAATGAAATGTTATTACTAGAGACTCGGATTTGAGTGAAAAGCTTTCTTTTGGCATTTCTTCCCTTCTAGACTTCGCCCAATAGAGATCGTATTTGTTTTTGTTGGGATTTAAAGCTCAGCTTAAGACCTGAAACGTAACTTTTTCACCTGTATGGGTCGAAATTGGTCGTTCCTACAGCTCAAATCACATTTTATTTTATTTCACTGTTAAATCCTGTAGTTTCAACAATTGGATTATTTACAAATTCTTTCGAATTTTGTAGCAAAAAATTGGAGAGCACATATTAATGTAAATTTCGAGATTTGTCTCCAAATAACAGGAATACAGCTATCAGTCTGCTGTAAAATTTGGAAAATTCTTAGTGGGGCCTTAAAAAATATGCTTAATTTGCTTCAAACTTCATCCAAACCGTTTTTACGGGTATCAAGTCCTCCTATTCAAGGCTAGTTAAAAACGATTCTGATCAATGTGTCCTCACTAAAAATTCATTGATTCATATTATTGATTCGATGGCAACATTAAAATTTTAGACGGTGTGTTTTTGTGGCAAGGTTATAAAAAGCATTCCGGTAGATCGAAAAAAAACCGTTCAATGTATACATAATTGATAATGAGATAAATGGGCAAAATTAATGATTAATTAAATGACGTACACTTGAATTGTCGGTAAACATATAGAAAAAAACAACGTCAAATATCCAACATAATAAAAGCACGAAGATCGTCGAAATTTGACTTTAATAAATCATCTTCAATATAACAAACCCAAATTAAATACGATCGATTCTAATTTGGGGTAATCCTAGCAACAATAATAGAATAACGAATCATTTGTCAAACAGATAAGATACTCTTAGCTAACTTATAATTCAATTAACCAAATCAAATTTATGTTTAATATAGATTACACACCGGTTAGTTTTTTGTCAATGTGAATCATGCTACAAGCATGGAAACCGTTGTTATCACAAAGAAGCCGTACAACAAGTCTTCGGCTTTCCAAAGCGACGAAAAAATGAACGAAAAAGCTCATGTTTCCTTTTTGTGTGGGTGTGTATGTATACCAGGATTTCCCAATCTAAAGCCCAAGCCAATAAATCGAAGAGAATTAACTTTCTTTGGTTTGGTATTGTGTGAGAATTAGGCGAATGTAATCTTATATACAATAGAAAACATATCGAATTGCAACAGCATTCATATCACATTGGATCAACGAAAATTAGACGTTGTTAGAGTTGTTTATACTAACTTGACAAATCTCTATAACGGAATTAATCAACATGTAACGTGAGTCTTAATAAAAATCGTGAAGGAAATCTTAATAATGTAATTCAATTTTCTAGATATGAGATAAGAATAATGTTTGTAATATTATACGTTGCAACAATACCTTGTCAATCAAATTTATTAATTAATTCGAAACTATACAACAAGTTCTAACATAAACAATCACACTATATATTAGACAACACCCTACTAATAAAGTTGCCTAGTAGAACGACATATCAATTATGAAGTAAGGGAGTTTTCTTGAAAATTCATTGCTATAGCAATAACGATTTGGCATTATTTAAAGTGGAAATTTCAAACAATGCCTCGATAATCGGCTTGGACATAATCCGTATTGATCTACGCCACATATGGAGTGATTATAAGCTTTACTTTACCATACACGTATTGGGGATCGGTATACAAAAAGCGTTGGTTATCTGCAACTGCTAATAAATATAATTGGACATCGTTATATAACGGCGAATTTGGTTTTATAGACCCTAAACTACCGTACGATTATTAACAAAAACGATTAAAAACGTATTATTTCGTCTCTAAGCAAGCAGTAATTAATTCGGTATTGTTCACTAAAAAAGTGCAAAATTAGATTACAAATCCAGAGACAAATATGCTGAGACAAAAACAATTCATTCCTCGGTTCTAAGGAATACAATAAAGGTGCAAGACTGAACTTATAAGAAAGATCAGTAAAAGGTGTGGAGCGGATGGGAGAAGGCAAACAAATCAACAAGAAAACAGGTCACCGAGAAAATTATCGAAGAACGTAATTGAACGGAGCCTAAATTGCAGTCCTGCTAACGGTTAGCAAAATATGCTCTTCACTGGATATTTGGACAAATTGTTGTTATTAATAAACTACTCTAAAACACAAGAAATTATAGAGTATTTCAGACCATTGGATAATCATACAATAGGAGAGACTTCTTGCTTTTCCGAGATATTCTAGATAAACATTGTAAGATTTTTTTATTGAAGATATCTTTAAGAACGGCACAATATTTTAATAATTACTGTAGACGAGCTTTCTGGTAGATCTAATCGATTTCAAGTAACGATTTGAAAAGAATGAATATAAAGAAACGTGTTCTGTTTATGTTCTTGCAACATAAAAGAAATGCTGTATTCTTTCTACTGAAACTAACGAGTTTTAACTTTATCCTTTCGTGTTGTGTCATGTGGTAATAGCAAATTAGATACGAAGACACTAGAAGCAATTTACAAGATTTACTGCAGGGTACCTGATATTAACAATAATGTACATTTTGTTGTTAAAATTAATGATAGCTAACCGTCCTGCTCTTCCACTGCAACATGCTAGCTTTGTAAATCGAGTTCATGAAATAATTCACTCTTTAAATGATTAATAATTTGCATTTGTTTGCTTTCGTATAACCGTACCGAGAGTAGTTTTTCTCGTGTCGATTCTATTGGATTGGACCTGCTGCGATCGTGGAAGAGATTTTTTTTTGTTGTTGTATCCGTCTTTAGAGCCTTCACCTTTCTTCTACCGAACTAAACGGGATTATAGTCTAAGCATTTACTCGGTTGTTTAATTTTATATTTTACGGACGTAACTCGATTGTTGAATTCTGTTTCCCTACCAAGACTTTCAAATGAATAACTAATAGGAAAAGTTCCACTTCTACAACACCTTCCGAACTCTGTCTGATTTGATTGAATTATTCAGTCAAGTTGAGACATTTATGAAGGGTTTTTAATTTATCATCTACTTTGAAATTCTCTCAATCTAGCCTTTTGGTTATTTATTATTTTTGATTTCGTAATAAGTTGGCAGTTCGTTACTGTCTGACAAGTTTACCGTTTAAATGAAAACTGTGTGAATTTTTGAAAGCTGCAAAGTGTTGAACCGTGTAACAGCATCTACATTTGATATGGTGGATTTTCAAATTGAATGTCAAATAGAGCTGCACTGTCCAATAGCAAATTCTATCAGAAAACTAAATGCAAAGCATTGTTTGATATAGGTTTTGTGTCATTTTAACTGAATTTCCAATACCGGTAAATATTTACTGGTTATGCTTAATTGAATCACACATCCTGATGAATATTTTGCAATTGATATTCCGGACGAACAATTCACCTGTTCATTATTTCAGGCTACATAATACGAATCATTTATGCGAGAATTTATATAGTTTAATGTATGTCTCACATAAATTTTAGAGCAGAACCACCTCATTCGCCTTTACCGCATGTTGGACAATCATTGATAAGGTGATTATCACAACTGAGTGACATTTAAATATGAATAGTCTGTAGAGTATCTAGGATATGAGATTTCATCAACTTTTAAATCTTGTCATGCATACATTTCTAGATTTAAAATAGACAGAACATTAATGGGATGAAAATGGATGTAAAAGTGTAAAAAAGAAACATAAAATATTCTATAAATAATATGTTGAACATTTGGAAATTATATGTCTGCCTCGAAAGAAATATAGCGCAGTCCTGAGAAAGTTAACATCATAACGTGTCGTACAAATATTTCAAAATTGTACCCGACAAGGGACCAATACAATTCTAAATACATCTTATATTAAGTCAAAAACGGATGTGCTTAATGAAAGAAAAGTCAGTATCTTGTCAAGGGCCAAAGGTATTCCACTCTATTGTTGCGGTTCTCAATAATTATTTAATTTGGCCTTAATAATAACTTGCTTTTATGTATTTAGTTATGTTTTTCGACATTTTTTATTAGTTTTACTTCCTCATTTTTATTGAATACGTCGATTCTATTTAATTTACCTCTACTGGAAGTTTATAAATCGAATTCAACAGTAAACTAGAACAAATTTTTATAACCTTTAGCATATACAATATTGTCGGTAAATAGTGAATTTACGTATTTTCCAATATCGACTCTTTGTGGCTTAATTTGGATTGAACTAGTTTTTAAATAAACACGTTTAAAAAGAGATCTTAAAGTTCTTAACCAATAAGAACGTTGTAGAATATTCTATTTCGTTATTAAGTACAGGACAATGATGGGAAACATGGATATAAGTTTGTTAAAACTTCTATAAACTTCTTTCATTTGCCAACTTCTACCACTGTAAATTTTTCAAATGTAAACCTCTAGTTTTCCAACAAAAGTCGACACAAATTTCGAAAAGAATAAATTGAAGTTTCTTGATTTTAATCAAGCAAATATATAAAAAAAGTTATCCTGTAATGAACAGATAAGTTGTTGAAAGGCGGGTAAAGAGGTAGGCAAATATGTAAATGCGATGAGTAAGCTTCGAATATAGCACAAAGCTTACTGAAGTACAAAACTAACAACAAATCTAAAGTGGTTTGTATATTAATCGGTGGATGGTGGATCAGCGATTCTCAAACTTTCCTTTATGCGTGAAATGAGAAGCACAATTTGTCCGCCAAAAACTTATTATAAATACGTTTTATTATTTAAAAAGCTCTCCCTGTGCTTCAGTGCATTATCTCCGGTGCTGTTCGAATTTTTTAGATTTCATCGCTGAAGTGAGAATCCGGAAGGCTGTCGAGATATGCTATTATCTCTTCGTTCGATAGAAATCGTTTCCAACACATAAATCTGACGAAGAGGGTGGATATTGCAACAATTCGTGCTTTTTAATTCGTTGCTTTTCACGATGATTTTTTGAGTTGTGTGCGAGGGTGCGTTATCTTAATGGAAAATGATTTTTTCTTCTGTAATCAGCAAATACAAAAAGTTACAGTAATAATTTACATTCCAAAAAGCTGATAGTAACACTTTCTTGACCGACTTCTGGATCGTAATTCACACCACTCTTTAGTCTCTTGTTTTGATTCGGAATCATGGTGGTAGACTCAAGTCTCATGCATAGTGATCAAACGATCCAATTTATTCGTTTGAAAACGCTCCAAATGTTGTTGAGAAAATTGCATTCGAATATATTTTTATTCCATTATTAATCAATGCGCTATCCATTTAGTACATAGCTTTTTTAAACTCAGATTTTCAGCCAAAATATTGCTCACGGTGTCTAATAAAATACCTAGAACTTCGACTAAATCTCTCTTGGTTAATCGACGATTTACAATGAACGTGGGTTATCTTCAAGAGTTGTACGACCACATTTAAATTCAGCAACCCATCTTTCGGAGGTGAAGAGTCCTTTTACACTTTTAACAATCCTTCATGAATTCATTTTGGTGCTGCAGCTTCCAGAAATTAAAATTCTCTTACTGCTCGATATTCAATTTTTTACATTGAAAAAACAAGTACTATAACGCTTCAAATTTGAAGACCTATAAATCTACATAAAACTTCCTACATCATCAAACCGTAGTAACAATTAGAAAAATAAAATGACTTTTGTTTCATACACAAAGCATTTTAATAATTGAAAGAATCAGAAAGAACAATCTAACATGAAAATAAAGAGTCCTGCTTCAAATCCTGTAAAATGCAATAAGTAAAACTGGATAAAGCTAGCTCCAGCGTCGGTTAAATATTCTTAAACGAAAAACAATGGGGCCATTCAGACTATTTATCCTAATCAAGCTCCGATCCGATCATTATGGATAATATGGATGTTTCCAGACCACTACAATCTGTATCCGATCCAAGAACAAATACTCTCCAGTGTATCTTTAATTTTTAGCGTCTCTGTAAAGTATGTTTAGACTGGAAATTGAGAATTGCTGCAGTTTTCTGTGTATCTAGATTTTGAAATGTTGTTCAACAGTTCTCGTAGGAAATGTTTATGAAATATTCATCGTTACTTATTAGCATCGGCATTTTAATGATTTGTAAAATAAAATAAAAAATGCAACATCATGCAATTTTCCATTATGATAGAATTTGTAGCATGCACCATGTTCATTATAACAATTCTGAGGTTGTATTGTTCTATTGTCACATTTTCTATTAGAAGCCAAACAATAAAAGCAGGTATTTGCAGGATTGGCTTTAAAAAGAGCGAACGCGTCGATTTATCGGAAATTTAACATCTAAAAAGCCTGGTTTAACTAACAGTAAATTTTATATCATAAATTTTATCGATTATACTAATGGACGATGCTGTATTTTTAAAATGCAAAACATTATCATTACCATTTCTACTTTTAACAAATTTTTGATTATTAAACAATTGCAAATGAAACGGAATATGAAATTTACAAAGTATTACCAGTAATCGGCTTTTATGGCAACTTTTTTCCGTTTGATGAATCAATACAAAGGTAATTCTATTTGATGTGAAACTAGCAGTTAGTAAAACTAATAGTAATGGTAGTTTGATTATTAGAATCCACCATGGCTCCAATTCCCCCTATAAATTCGTAATAATAAATCAATCGATTTCAATTGATATTATTGGAATTAATTAACCTTAGAGAGGTGTATAATTTAGATGTCCACTCCACATTGATTTCGTGATAATAACTTGTTGGCTTTGTTGTTGTTTTAATTAATAACAGAACATTTAACCTGATTTAAAAGAAATGTAAATTTGACACTAGTTATTTGTAGAATGCGTTTAGAAATATCGATATTTTTTATACTGTATGAAAGTTTTATCATGAACTGTCTCTATTAATTATAAATACATTAATGTTCAATAGTAAAAAGGTCGAATCTATGTTACAAATAATAGTAACTAAACAAACAGAACTATAGATTTAGATGGCCATTATGGTAAACGCAGCTATATACACCTATAAATATTGTTTAGTTAAAGGTGATCGATCAACTTTACAAATAAACAATTTAGAGTAATTGACACAAATACATAAAATAATATTTAATGTATGCTAATAATTGAGATTCTTACAATATCACCGTCTGTTTATCAAAAAGCGTATAAATAATAATCATACATGTAATATGAATGTATGTAATGTATGTATAAATAAGACCTGTTGCATGATAGATAATCGTTAAACTAATCCCGAATTTACATGTATGTACATCACTGAAATTTACTGTATTACCGAGAATTATGATGTAGAGATTAAATCTAACACTGTGTGGCTAATACCTTTTGACCTGTTTCATAATATTGACCCACAGATGTAGTGCTCCAATACAAGCTTATAAAGGAGTGGTTTGGAGGATGCACAATACCTATAAGTGTCATGAGAACGGTAAACAGAGCACCCTTCAGTGCAGAATATCGTGTACCGTTCTTCAATGTCTATTTTAGAAATAAAAAGCGAAATCTTCTATTAATAGTTCAACAGTTTTTATTTATCTAATGATTACTTCTTTTTATATTGAATTACGAACTCTAGGAGATACCCTTCAAAACGA
The DNA here is from genome assembly GCA_021725515.1 of Epicauta chinensis. Classification (NCBI taxonomy): domain Eukaryota; kingdom Metazoa; phylum Arthropoda; class Insecta; order Coleoptera; family Meloidae; genus Epicauta; species Epicauta chinensis. The sequence continues at coordinate 40,092 of JAEDXX010000310.1, read as the reverse complement.
TAATCAAATGACCACTCGCTACATAAAACAAACTTTTCTTTGCTAATTTGCTAACAATCGAATGGAAATAAAGGACCATTTTTTTTTTGACAAATGCAGTCTTTTGGCTCTTGTTGTGACAAAGCTTGAAAATTACAATTAGTTTCTCCAAATTACAGAGTACCTCAAGTAAACTTTCTTGTGCTTATATTGCACCTCAAAAACCTAATTTAAGTTCTTGGGGGTTGTATTTGCATATAATGCCCCTGTGAAACAGTGCAGAAAACATAATAAAAATGCAACAATAACAAAACGTCTCTTGATCAAGTATCTCAGAATATAGGGACTTTAGGAGTGTTCAGTTGGCTAGCTGAAATTTTAAAACGTCGTAGTTTGGATTTATAGCATTTTAAAATTTTAATAGCAAAACGTGCACCACTCAAATTCCCAAAAGCTCCCAGAGTTTAACGTGGTTAATACCGTACTTAATACCCTTAGGGGATGAATTTTCAAAAACCCATTCTTAATGTTTATCTACATTACGTAAACAACTCCTGGGCAAAATTTCATGCTTCTAAGCACACCGGTATAAGCTGGGCATTATTCCAAAGTCAAACAGCGATAGAATTTTATTAAATAGATTTCATTAAAAGTTAGTTTTGTTGTTAAATCGGTTTATAGATCCCTGAAAATCGTAAATGGAGTCTTATTAGCATTCTGTAATAGAATCTTTGTCGCTATCTTAATTTTTGTCTAATTGATTTTGAGCAGCATCTCGCTTTTCAAATAGATAGTTTAATTAGGTTATCGAACGGCTTTTGGTATAACAATAAACCGGCTCAACATGTTAGCAAAACTTTGTAACTGATACCTAAAGAATCTTAAACTTGCAACGAGAATCAATATAGTGACGAAGAATTGATAATGGTGAACTGATTATTAGTAACGTGAGTAAAATCGATCAATACATCAATATGGAAGTGAAATGCTGTCTTCCTGATTCGTTAAAAGCTCAGTCATACAGGAAAATTTTATTAAATTTGTTTGCTCGTTGAAATTTGTAAAGTCACAATTGATTAATTATTATTATTAATATACACTGACCTATTTATGAATTTAATTATTCTCGTTTATAATTTTGATTTAATTAATACTGTAGGGGAGGGAGGGGCAAAGTGGGCCCCTGGGGGCAAAGTGGGCCCCTTCAAATTTTCAAAGCTTCAGAAAATATTGGGGTAAACCTTTTTGAAATTTCTTATATAATGAGGGATAAAAAGGACCATTCTCTTTTTGAATATTTATTAATTAATTGTAAAAATAAAAATTCAGAATGAAAAATATCAATTATTAATTTTCTTTGGGGGGCCCACATTGTCCCAAATTTTCGATTTTTTAATTTTAATGGACGCAGCACAACAATGTTAAATACGTATCAAGGGTCTAAAAAAAAGCGAACGCGTAAAAAAAATTATTGATATTATGATTATTTCCTTAAAGGGCCCACTTTGCCCCCCCTTCCCCTACTATTATACTGTACTGGAAATAAATTCAATTAAATCGCGTTTATGTGTTATATGAGTTGTTTTTTTTTAATTGAAATTCATATCATCATTAAGTTTACCTCTATAAACCAAAACCGATAAACAACGATTATCTGTAGCCGAGACACGTAAATTTATTATGTCTATCTAGTCTTAAAAGTTGCTCAATCGACATAAAATCGATTATAAATATGTCTCTTTGCTAGCATCAACTGTTATCACACAAAGATACAAAGTAGCAGTCACATGCAAGAAAAGAACAGCGGGATAGATCATGCGGATAAATCGGAAGCACAAACTTAAATCAGTAAAGTTTATTAATATCAAATCTATAGACTTTATTTTATCTTTTGATATCATAACTAATCTTATGCTCAGTAGTGCACAATTTCCATCAGCAGTACTTCAAACCGTTATTCTTCTTCATTCCGGTTTTTCGATTCGATTGAAAAAACATATATCGTTTCGGCTTTCATTCTGGAAAAATTATCGATTTTTTTCGGTTTTCGGTTTTTGGTTTAATTCCGGTTTGAGTCCTGATGAATGAAACATGTGCTGATTTATCACAGGGCTTAGTACCGATATTTTTTCCGTTCCGGTTGTCGGTTTCGGTTTGATAAAGGAGAGTTTCCTAAAAGAATATTTTCATCAGAAGTGGTGAATTTAGGCTCGGAACTATGAGACGGTACAGAATTTGGAAAGTAAGAAGAATGAAATGATATGCATCCATAAGCTTTATTTTAATATTTTCCATAATTATGATAATCGAAGAGAATGGTCAAAGGGTTTGATTAACACCAAAAATATGTTTAAATATCAATTTCTAGTTAATGTATTTCTGATCCACGCTAACAGTGGCGAAACCAAATGACCAAGGAAAGAAACTCATTGTTCCAAGACTTTTGTAAAGATTTCCAATCAGCACAGGTCACAATTTGATTTGTTCAATGAAAATTGCAACAGCTGACAATCTCGAAGCAGTTTTACAAATGAGTAATGAATTCAAGGACAGGCAAGACGAATTTTGAGCTGATTATCTGAGTCTCTATTTTTCTCGACTTGATTTGGATACAGGAAAATACAAGAAAAAGGGCAGTAGCTTTTCAAATTCATGCCGTAGTCGGTCATTCATACTTGATCTACTTGTAATATGAAATTAATCCTTTGCTGTCCCTAACGCTACAGAATAGGCTCTAAAACGCTGCTTTTCAGACGCTCCTACTGAAAATGTGTGGAGATATATAACACTATCAGTTGACCCCTGACTGTGTCTAAAACAAAGGGAGCTTCCGAAAACTTATTCCTTTACGGTTTGCTTACTTCATAAAGAATAATAGATACATGCAGAAACAAGTTCAGAATTTCTCCTCAGTTACTTTTAATTGAGTTTACACCACACACGACCAAATCATAATTTATCATATGGAAGCAATTTTTCGACTTATATGTTTACACCAATAATTTACAGTAGTTTTTCTTCTTACTACTACATGAATTTCAAAAGCTATTGCCATTTTTCCAAATGGCATTTTTACCAGCCAACGGGCGCTTAGATATTAAGTTTTTGAAGTTTTCAAAATTCGTTTCAATTTACAGGTTAGTTATGTATAATTTTCAGGCACATCAGACCAAGCCTGGTTTAATCCGCCAACGCTATCATCAATAAAATTTGGTCTGAGTATCTATGCTTTTCTTTGTAGAAATGATGTAATGATGACGGTCAAAATCGTTACAAGTATTTTGCTTTGTACTAGGAGTTTTCAGCTATAGGTAAATTCCATTAAATCTTCGAACTCATATTCCTGACAGTGTCGTTATAATATTTTGTATAGACTCAAAACAAAAACTAGTTCACTTAAAGTAGATCAATATCAATCTCAATGCATTGGTCGACAGTGTATTTCTCTAGAAAATATATCAAAAAAAGAAAAGAAAAATGTATCTGAATATTGTGCATGATATTTTCGAAATCATTGAAGTGGATCGTCACAATCGATAAGAATCTGTTCAACTTGAATATCTCTAACGAACATAGAACATACAATAGTAGGGAAAAAATAAACATACACTCCAATAACGTTACAAGTAGTTATCTAACGCACTACTCGATCTCTTTCCATCTCTTACACGAACGAGCTTCAACGGTTGGCTACACTTTGTAAAAACTTATCATCATTATTATCGTTTGTCAGAATTGATTCACCAACTTTTACGTGCCATTAGCTTTTAATGGCCAATCTTAATTTACTTTCTAGCCGAATTGCAGCTCATTCATCACTTTTAAAAGTTCACCCAACCGCAAGCTAAGATATTTATTTTTCGTAAAATTTCAGCAATATCTCCCATAATAATCCAACGAAAATCTACCAAAAGACTAGAAACAATAAAAGCATGCTTGTAGTACATCTTGTTGTGTTGTAGTTTTCTAGGTTAAGCACCCCTTGTGCTTCACATTGCCTAATTGCCATTTCTCCGTGTTGGATGTTATAAAAATAAATAAGACAATAAGGTGTAGAATAGTAGAATTGACTCATTGTTGGACTAATTAGTGGTTGAGTGTAAACTTTAAATTTATGTTATAAGAGCTTTGAAATAGTGTAGAGACGTGAAATTCAGAAAATCTCCCACTAGAGAGTTCCTGAAAACTTGGTTTGTCCTTCTATTCCCTAGTCGATTCTGTGATTTATTTTCAAATAAAAATACCTATCTAACTTTTACAAAAAAAAAATCTCTAGTATCAATCGGTAAAATAAATAATAAAACTAACTATTTTCTGTTTGGTTTTGAATGTATTTAATTAAATTCCAATGTTGTTATAATTAATAATGTTCATCGTGACTGTTAATTAAATACAATTCAATAAAAGTTGATTATACATGAAATTGTAACTGTCAATCAGGAATTGGAGTATTGAATAAAATTGACTGCTATTTCAAATAATTTTCTCAATTAAATGTTGAAAGCTTTTTCAATATAGGAGACTTGAATTGTGACAAGATTCTTTTCTTTTCGACATTTGCGATCGTTTTTAACGGTTCCCATCTTTGCTATTAGCGTCAAATAATGTTAAATTTGTTTCGCAAATCGGTACCGTTTCGATTTGAATGTCACTCTAAGCTATTTCGATTTGAAAAGGGTCCAGCTTATTATGCAAAATACTAAAACTGACAAATCCCATTCGCAAAGAGAAACAAATCTGTGATGTAAAGTTTGATCGTATCAAAAAAAAAAGGTTCAATTGGTACAAATTGGTACAAATTAAGATCTCCCGAACCAGAACAAAATGTATACTCTTGGCCTGTAGAAGAATACTTTTGAATCAATACTATTTGAAATAGAGAAACACTGAAAACAGCTGGTAAAGCTAGATTCCTGCTATAACTGTGCGAAGTTATATTAAAATCAAGCGGAATTCTTAGTATTGATATAGATATGAACTGAAGTAAGAAATTAATAGATTGTCTATTATACTAAGCAACCGTACTAATTGTGGTGCCATCAGATGTTCGCAATTTGCGGTTTATTAAACTACCTCTAATCACTTTCCCCCAAAGATCTTGGTAAAGTTCAAACTATAAATGAACAGTCCTATTAATATATTATATCCAATATTTCTGTTAACATCTGCGCATTCTTTGTATTACATTTCCGTTTTTTTTCCAGATACGATATTTCCACGTCTATCTGAAAAAAATGGAACAAGTGGAAAAGGAAATTGAAAAAACAGAAGTTATGTATAGCCGTTAGTCATATTTTTTCCGCATCAATAACCAATTTTTCAATATTGTGTCTATGAACAAATGTTTCTTCCATTTAGATTTTTACAACAAATATTTTTACCTGCCATATTATAGAATAGAAGCCACATTTCGTCTACTCACCTGAAACAAATTAGAAAAAAACAAAGAATTAGTGACGAGCGAAAAGTTACTGCTTTTATAATAAAAAACACTTTCAAGAGATTAAATTGGGAAGTTCTTATAGAGCTTTGGTTGGGATACTAATAGGGTGCCTAAGACTCTTATTTTCTTCATTCAAGATACAAGAGTAATAAAATATTGAATCATCTTTTCTATAAAAAATTCGATTCGAGAGGCCGCTTTCTAAAAATTGATTACTATGTAAACGCAATCAATTCGAGTTACAAACCGATCGTTGAAGCGCTATCTTGTAGTGAAAAGCTGAAAGTTGAACGTTCAATAGATGTAACAGAACTGTATAGAATTCGATAAGGCGCTGCTAGAAAAATTGAAAAACTGCAATATACATATCTTTTCACTTAAATAAATGAGGATAAGTTAACATTTAGTAATATGTACAATTCTTTACCTTATTCACTCAAAAGTTATTTCAACCGGACTGAATCGAAACAAATACAAGTTTGTACAACAAACTAAATAGGGATCTTTCCGAAGATTGATGTAGATAAAAGTTGGAAGTCTGTTGAGTAATCTCAGGTGTTGAGAGACTTTTCATACGCTAAAAATAGAATGAAATAAAAACCGACATAGAATAGGAAAATGGAAAACTATGAATAGGAAATCGTATAACCAGTCAATATTCCCATATTGACTTACAAAAAATAAGTGAACAAAATAAACATTGAGGGGTAAAAATGGTCTATGTATAAGTAAAATAAAGATAAACTAGATAATGAAGGCAATTTTTTCTTCCTAAGTAGAGCTGTTTTTATTGTAACGTTCGAAAAAAATTATCCCCAAAATTGCTTTTTATTTGCATAACTAAAGAAAAAGCAAACGTCTTCAACGATATAAGATTTTTGATGGAACTACATATCAACGAAATAAATCGGCTTATTTGTCTTTATATTTCCCAACAAGATAATCTTTGGTTATATAGAACTCAATTCAAAGTTTGTCTTCATATAGAAGCAAATCCATAAATATTATAATAATCGGTGCAATTTTATTAAGAAGAACATAAAATTTTTGGACAGTATCGCGTTTTTAAGAAGATGCTTCTTTATTGTTTTTTAATAGAATGTTATAAAACCAGTAGCGGTCCGGTGGATGGAGGCACAAAGACATGTGACCCGGATATCGATTTGTTGTAGTTTAAAAAATCTATAGTAATCTATACTATTAATTAAAATAATAATGATATTGCTAATACAGGTACTAATAAAAAGAAGTTAGCATGAGCCAGTTCAGTTATAAAAGACATCGTAAGCGATCGTCCACAATTGGCTTATTGTTAGCGATCAACTTGTCAGCGATTCTTGTTATTGTAAGAGAAACGTAAGTTCCACTTTTTTGTGAAAGAAATTATAATGTAGTCGTTTAATTCAAATCAGTTTATTCACAATAATCGATACAGAATCAACCCAGTATAGAAGATGAATAACAGAAATCAAGAAACATGATTATCAATGTCAGAAAGATAGCTTAAACCCAAGACTCTCCCATCTCCTGCTGCTACTGATCATTTATCATGAGACTACATCAATTACTGTAAATGAATGAAATAAAAATATAAAATATTTCCAAGTGGAACTAGAGTTGTAAATCGTGTGCCCAGCTAATGTTCTGATTTGTATGCGCTTTTCTGTCTAAGATTCTAGAACATTCTTCGGTTTTTTTTTGTAGGACGTTTTTTTAGGGAATATTAGGGTCTAGAAATTGCAAACAAATATAATTTTATCCTGTTGGTTCAAGAGTGTAACTTAAGACCTACGTTAAACAGTGTATTTCCATTTCCATACATAGGAAGGATTCCGTTACCGCTCACCGATAGGATTTGAACGTAAGTTAAAAAGCACTTCAGCAGATAGATGATACACACGTTATACTTTAATCAGTACTGAAAACTCATGTAAGATGTAATTCTAAAATGTTTGTTTCTTTTATATAACTGCTTATTCGTCTCACCCGTTACAAATCCATGTCTCCCCCGTCACAATATTTATATGTAGTTTTTAAAAAAGATATTCACTTTAGTTTTCAAGCATCTTGTTTTTGATAACAATAGGAACATTATTGAAATAATGTGCAAATCCAAAAATAGGACTTAAAATGGTCTAATTGATTTGAATTTCACTGTTAAGTATCTGAATGCACAAGACAGACATTCACGTTTTTTGCTGTATGTTACATACATAGAGTATGTACTATATTTCGAAGTACATATCTAAAAAATAAGGGCGGTTACTACAATGCGCAGAATATGTTTTTAACACTTATTTTTAACATATATTTAATCTGCCTAATATTCTCTTTTTTATCTATATTGATTTCTACAATTCCCACTTTTTAGCTAAAACACAGTTGCAATAGTTTCATTGGAACATCAATTGAAATGACCCATGGAATGACCCAGTTGTAAAATTGATGAAATTATTTGGAACGTATATTAATTTCTCCTCTTTTAAAAACATATTGTTATAGGTATGGTAATGTGGTAAAATATTCATCTGGAAGTCTCTTTTTTTCCGACTTGACTTCATCTATTGGAGTATGCATTTTCTAAATATACAAACACAGTAAGACTATTCGACTGTATGCGTCACACGAATCACGTTGCTGTGAAAACGTTTTGGTGTGAACAGAGTTGAATTTCACAGCAAGTTTTTCATCACCATTACAGCTACGTTTTGTTTTAATTTTTTGCTTCTTTGCTTGTGTGGAGCGTAATACAACTTAATGAAAATCGAAACAATGGAAAATAATCCATTCTATTTCCCTGTATGTAATATACAAATACTAAAATAATCATAAAAGACGCTCATTATTGCTTCCATTATGCGGCTAAAAACTAATGACTGACTTTTGTTATTTATTACGATAAAACTATTTTATATTTTACGCAGCAAATCAAGAAATAATAATAAAAAAAAGTGGAAACATTTACGTAGCCAACATAAAAATTGGTGGCAGTTTTCATAGCAATTATAGTCCTCGTGGAGTGAGCAGTAATGTTCATCGATAATGTTGATTAGATATCCATTAGCAAAAAAATAAGCAATTCACTTTTGATTTTAAGAAGGCATTTTTTGGTTAAAAGTCTAACGGTTTTCTTTTTCACCTTGATTACAAATAATCCAATTATCTTAAAATTCCTTCAAAGCAACTTAATAGTTTTGAATGGTTTATTGTGGAAACATATTTTCCATAATATACTATAAGGGCCAGACTATAATAATTCATAATGCTATTAAATTGTGAAAACATGTGAAAAAAATTATCAGAATTTTTGTTAAAATGTTCTTCCATACATAAAAAATATGAGTAGCTAACAATAAATAATTAAAATGCTTTTTAAATGCAGATTTTGGAACAATAGTAATATTATTTTCATTCGAAAATTATTATGGCTTTTGATATTGCACTATAAACATGGTACAATGATTTTTAATTAAAAACCCATTCCTTTTTTAGAACAATAATAAATACTGTGTGGATGCTTCATTTTGACATACATGTACATATAGTTTTTAAATTATGCAGCCGAATTTTCGATACTAATAAATTTGGATTTAATAAATATTATTTTTTTCAATACTTGTGAAGTAGCACTTTACCCATCTCAATGCTAAAGTGTTTACTTTACCGTTGAGGTGGGTAAAGTAAACACTTTACCGTGGAGCAACTCCATAGCAACCAACCGCAAATAAACAAAAGCAATTGCTAGGTGTTTAGAGAAATTCAATAGCAACCAACAACTATTAATTAATGTCATAACTTATTAGACAATTTAAACAATTAAATAAATTAAAAAGAGTACATTTAATATTATTGAAAATAAATCACAAATTAAGATTTTGCAACCATGCGTTTTCTTACAATTCAACCCCAAACTTACAACCCTTCATAAGCATTACACTCTCAATTAGTGAGATTATCAAAAAAATTTAACAATAGGTAATTTTTCTTTTGCAATTTGCATACAAAGTATCATGTTAATTATGGGGCAGATAAAGGTGAAAAACTAAAATATTATATACTTCAACCATTTGACAGCACTTAAATCATTCAATTTTGAAATTATTTAGAAATGATAAGTCCTTTTTGGATATATTTTGAAATAACTAATTTTGTAAGATGAACTGCATTTTCTCCCTTAAAATGTATTCTCCAAATATATACATACAGATCGTTCCAGACCAAGCAAACATCTTTAATAACTTCTTCAATTATTAAAACATTCGTATGCAACTCTCATCAACTCAAACTAGGGATACGTTGTGTCTACTTCTTAGGTGACCTAGTTTGAGTTGTTGAAGTTTCATTCGAATGTTTTAATAGTTAAAGAAGTTATGAAATGTGGGCGTTTGTACTGAAGCTGTCTTATATTTAAAATTAATGAGTAACAAATGTGGGTTCCATCCAAAAATAATATAAGTTTGTTTTATCTCAAAAACAGTAAAAAATTGCAAATTTCACCAAAATTTTACGAGTTAAATTAAAAAATGGCCATAACTCCAAAATAAGTGGAAAAATCTAATTATTATTTCATTTTGTTAGTCTCAAAACAGAAGCACAGGAATGTTCTATCAGTTATTTTCTCCATTGAAAAGTAGCCATCCTGTACAGTCTACTTCAAAAGCCTTTATTTGTTTTAAAGGCGATACGAATGGAAAATTACCTGTCCGTTAAAATAATACATTCGAACTACATACTCGTATACGATGGAAAAATCGTATTCAAAACAATGTTGAATTTTCGAAAAACCTAGGAAATAGTGTACTGATTGTGAGTCCATTTTACTACTATTTTTACAGATTATTTTAAATAAAATCGATGTAAAATCGATATTTTTGATCTTTAACCTTCAACAAAATGTTCGTGATCTTTACCAATTTTCAGTTACTATGTGAATCTTTCCTAACTTAAACGTCCGTTTTAACGGAACTAACAGTAAGCCTTGTACACTTGAAAATTAATCATAAAAAAGGCATTTATAGAAAAGAATTTCCTTCATATTTGAATATTAACTTCTTGCACCCACACATTGTTTCTTTCGTATTTAATGCGACAAATAAGAAAACGTAAAGTATTTTTCGTTTTAAAAATTGTCTTTGATCAAATAATAAAATACCGAATTTTATCAGCAAATCTATAATAATAATAGTAATAATACGTAATATTTTTCAACTGGGCGGTAAAAACAAAGTAAAACGATTGTCAATTCCAAGAAATCCGATCTGTGATGTGCCGTTCATACACACTCACACATGGACACAATAACGGCACGGGTGCAAAAACAAACACCTGGCCAGTGGCAAAATGATTATACCCCTCTCGTCTCATTGAATTTAAAAAGAAAATTATAACGGTTTTACTAAAAATAGCTCAATCTACATTGATATAAAGTAATATATTAATGATTAATAAATGGGAATTGGAGCCGGCCGGCCATTTTAGAATGGTACCATCAGGTAGATTTACCTGTGCGATACGAAACCTACCGCTGATTGGCTAGCAGTTTTACCAATTCAAACTTAATATCTTATTGAATAGAATTAATTGTAAATGGTAAATAAATGAAATATTAGTCGGAACAGGCATCATCGAGATAAAGGGCTATTAAAGCCACCTGTTTGGTACAATTTTTTTTCCAAGAAAAATCGCTAGACAAGCTAACAAGCTAAAGTATACCGTAAGAATTATAAAAGACGAAACATTTGTTCTAACAATTTACATTACATGTTATTCGGTTTAGATTAATTATTTTGACCAGGGGCGGATTTACTGAAACTAATGAAACTCGAGGATCAAGCTGAGTATTTTCCAATGTACTGTTATGTTGAATTGTGGAGTGTTTTTATTTTTTTACAAATGATTGAATATTAAAAAAAGATTCTATTGGTAATGAGCGACAACCTCAAATGATAATTTATTGGAAAACCTATTCAGTTGTCCTGAAAACATGTGAAATTTGAATGTCTGACTCAATTTTATGGATCTTGTCACGTTTCTTCTTCGTTCCTAGAAATAATTGAATGAAATGTTAGTTAAAGTCGATAGTTTGCCAGAACTCCTTTTTCCAAGATTTTCATCGATTATCCATACAGATATTAGGTACACTATCAATTTTAACTGACATCAATCTCAATCAATCATGTTTATAAATAAAAAATGCGAAAAAATCTATAAAATTGAGTAAGATTTTCACGATTTTCGGGAAAACTGAATACATTTACCAATAAATTTTCGTCTAAGAAGATAGCTCGTTACCACTGAAAACGAATGCAAGAATTTTTATCAAAATTTTTTCACAATTCAGGTTGAACCTTGAGCTTCTGCCTCTTTTCCAAAGAAGGCCAAGTATCTTTAATCACACTAAATAACGCGTATTTTTCTTAATTCTCTCAAAGAATACGACAGTTGAAATAAGTAGCTTTGGGCCCTCATCAGTCCTGATTAGAAATGGTAATTGGTAATTGCTAAGGAAACATTTCAACTGTTGTTTTATCGTTTTGTGCCGATGTTTGGCCCCGTGCGGACATCGCGGTGTATCGTTTGAGGAGAGAGGAGACAAGAAGCCATCCCTCCCCTTAGATTAAGAATCCTCACCTAACCGCTACCCACCCCATTGTTCTTCGCACACTTGTTTTACCATTGGCGATTTTTTGCCGATGTTTGGTTCCGTGTGGACATCGCGGGCCATCGGGTGACTTCCGTTTAAGGAGAGAGGAGACAAGAAGCCATCCCTCCTCTTCGATTAAGAATCTTCACCTATCCACTGCCCACCCCATTGTTCTTCGCACACTTTTTCAGTTGAAATCAGTTGAAATCAAATCGTGATCAGATATCATTCTGACTAATTATTTATAATTTTCTATCAACTGATTCTGTTTAATTCTAATTAATTTCCAAAATTAAATTTGGTCAATTTAATCAGAAAAAGATTATGTTTTCGAAATTGAAATCTCATTCGAATAATTTGAAATTATTCGACAAAATCAGTCGTTTGGCCGAGACCTACAATCATCAAATCATCCAGAAGAATGGGCAACGCATCTACGAACCACTATCGTGTTGTGCTGAGGCCATACCACCACAGAAAGGTACTGAAATTTTTATTGGTAATCTACCGCATGATTTCTATGAAGATGAGATTATACCAATTTTCATACAAATTGGTCCCATTTATAATATACGTTTAATGATGGATTTTTTTGGACGTAATCGGGGCTATGGATTTTTGAAATTTTACAATGCCGAACATGCCTTTAAGGCCGTCAAAGAATTCAATGGTATACGTATAAGGAAGAATACCCGATTGGCTGTTACTTTATCGGTGGATAATTGCCGATTATTTGTTGGTAAGTTGGTTAACAATTTAAATATTTTAAATAACCGATTTTGATGTTAACAATATAAATAATAGGGGTATGCGAATAGCGTTCGAATCGAATCGAATCGAATGGTACTATTCGATTCGAAGTTCGAATCGAATAATTCGAAAATTCGAATAGTTCGAAATATTCGAATAATTCGTGAATTTTTCGAATAATTCGAGAATTTTTCGAATAATTCGAGAATTTTTCGAATAATTCGAAATATTCGAATAATTCGTGAATTTTTCGAATAATTCGTGAATTTTTCGAACAATTCGTGATTTTTTCGAATAATTTAAAATTTTCGAATAATTCGTCAACTTATCGAATAATTCGAAAATTCGAATAGTTCGAAATATTGGAATAATTCGTCAACTTATCGAATAATTCGAAAATTTTCGAATTATTCGAAGATCTTCGAATTATTCGCACACCCCTAATAAATAATTGATTAATTATAAATAATTACCTGATAACGGACGATTTCGAGTGATAAGCGCACCAATCAACCACAAACACCGAACTACTAATCTAGTGTAAAAGAATAGAAAAACAAGATGGTTGATGAAACAAAAGAAATTCCCAGTTATCCAGATTGGTCGTTTTTTTAATTTAAATAATTTTGTAGATTTTTTTCTATATAGAATTAATTTCCAGTTATTATTATTATTTTTAATAATTAAATAAAAATAATAAAATCGTAAATAATTTAAATAAATAAAAATTTAAGGCAAAATTAATGTTTTATATGCAATCATAATAGTCATGAAATTTAAAACAACTAGTGGTTGTCATAGAGATTAATTTGTTGTGAATTAAAACAAAATATAATCGCGGAAAATGCTGGAAAATTAATTAAAAAAGCCGCAAATTTGGTGTTTTATGACGATTAATATTGGAAAATTTAACAGTAAATGCAGAGCCGAGTAGGCTATGAATTTTTGAATAATTGCTAACATTCACCACGGGCGCCGATTCTAGATCTGCCCTAATTTAATTATAAACAACCCCAATTTGATTAAATTTTTTTAAACAAAAAGCGTTTTATAACTGTCCATGGTTTTGCCCTTACAAAACAAAAAAGAAAACAAAAAACTGAGGGCACATAATCAGATGGTGTTATTAGATTTTTGCTAGATTTTTTTTGCATTTCTAAAGGGCTGCAAATTATATTCAATTGCCCTTAAAAGCCATCGAAAATGCCCCACTCCCCATCTTCTAAAGGTAAATTCACACTAACCGACTTTGTTTGGCGTTTTGAGTGCGACATCAGAGACCTTCCAGTAAGCAGCAAAAGGGCTTTTCTGTAGCATTTTTTAGATCTTAGTTGTTTCTAAATACACCTTAAAAGTAATTTGATTTTTGGGAGGGTTTTTTGCATTTCTAAATTTATTTTTCATTATAAACCATCGCAAATGGCACCCCCTACTTCTAAAGGTAAGTTCACACTGATCGACGTGGTGTGGCGTTTTGATCGCCACATCTAGAGCAGTGCTTTCCAGCAAGCAGCAAAAGGGCTTTTTTCTATTTTGCGTCAATAATAGCGCTATTTTTAAACTTGCTAATGTATCGAAATGAGCTCATCTCGATACACTGTGTAAAAATGGAAAATGTAGTATTTTTTCCCCTTACGTTGGTATTTATTTTGCCAAATGTCAAAAATCGTGAACAAAATCAACAAAATACATAGTAATTTTTGGTAATATATACAACCACTAATATATCAATAAAAAAATAAAACAATTGAAGTTTCCCGGCTGAATGTTCAATTGTTTTATCAGTAACACCAACTCCCACCAATTTCCCTAAATTACCAAATTCGTAAATTTTTTTGTAAAAAAGAGCACAAAATAGCCAAAATAGAAAAAATAGTATAAAAAACTCTTGTCAGAAGTCGTATATTGCACTCGTCCTTCTAAACTTGGACTCTTGTAATAATTGTCTACTTCTGACACTTGTTTTTTAATATACTAATTTTCTATTTTGCGTCAGTAATAGCGCTATTATTAAACTAGCTACTGTATCGAAATGAGCTCATTTCGACACTCTGTGTAATAATGGAAAATGTAGTAATTTTTTTTCCCTAACGTTGGTATTGATTTTTGGTAGCATATGCAACCACTAATACATCAATCAAAAAAATCAAACAATGTTCAATTGTTTTTTTAGTAACACCAACTCCCACCAATTTCCCTAAATTTCAAAACTCGCAAATTTTTTTAGTAAAAAAGGGCACAAAATAGGCAAAATAGAAAAAATAGTATCAAAAACTCGTCCTTTGGAAACTTGGACTCGTGCAATAATTGTCGACTTCTGACACTTGTTTTTTAATTTACTAATTCTTTATCTATTAATGAACTCATTCAGGACTGTAATGCACCACCTTATTTTATAGGGCCTCCCCAAAAACATTTATATTTTCGCTTTGTATTTTGCTTATCTGTTTATAAAAAGCTTTTCGGGTTTCTTATCGTAAAAGAACTTTGAGTCCTCGAAACACTTTGTGACTTTAGCTTTTAAAAAATATCCAGAGACTCACTTTGCCGGCGTGAAATACACAGAAACTCATGAATTCAATATAAATCGACTAATTTTATTTAAATTTTCTTGATCGATTTAGGTAACATCCCACGCGAGAAGACCTATTCAGAGATCGACGAATTACTCCGTCAATACGTTGACGGTATAACCAACATTATCATGTATACGGAACCATCGAATCCGCTCAATAATCGTGGATTTGTGTTCGTTGAATTTGAATCGCATCGTGAAGCCGCAATCGCTCGCCGTCAACTCTGTCCGGGCAATTTGATTCTATGGGATCAAACGTTATTTGTGGACTGGGCCGAACCGGTACCAATTGTTGATCCGGTCGAATGGACGACGGTAAGCTACGACTACACCCTACCAAAACCAACAACAATTTGACCTTTTTTTCTTATTCCAGATTTCTAAATTATATCTCAGCAATTTACCAGTCCAATGTTCTATCGATGAATTGAAAGAATTCCTTTATCGGGTACTACCGGACACGAGTATAACGAAAGTACACAAAATCGACAATTATGCGTTCGTGCATTTCAGCAAACGCAGAGACGCCGAAATTGCCTTCGATATATTACCAGGTAAATCTATAGAGTACAGGTTTAGGGCTCTAAAAGAGCGTCAATCAGGCCACCTGATAATCTTTTATTAATTTATAGACTGGCGTGTTGGAGGGCATAAATTGGAAGTGGAATGGGCCCGCCCGCCTCGATACAGTAAACAACATCGCAACCGCGAAGTGCCTACAAACTACTGTAAATCAGTACCGCCATCCACTAGGAAATTGGTGCATCAATCAATTGCGGCCAGAGTTAACAGGGCTGGCTCGTCCAGTTCGAGTGTTGATACCATTTCAAGAGGCCTCGAAGACTTGTCCATTTCGATCGATTAAACATAATCGTTACTAATTTTGACTGAATTTTTAAATTATCTTATATATAGCATTATTATCGGTTTCAATAGTAGATTTATCATTTAATCAAATGATGTAGTATTGTAGTGTTTTTAATAAAATTTGTAATCATTTTTCTATACTCTAGCAAATTTCAATTCAAACAACAATTGCGCTGTTTTTAGACTAACCTTTCCTCCAATCGCCAACTCGACCGGCTGATATCGCTCCAAGCACTCATACTACGATTCCGGCGTGGCACAAATAGCGATTTGCTCGGCCGGCGATCCAGTGTATCTGGCAAGAAATTGACACGAGCTTTTGATATTTGTATCGGTATTTCATAGTTCGGCAATAAATCGTACGTCCAATTGTTTAAGCTTGTCCTAACACCAACACCACTATCACTGCCACCACCGCCACTATCATCGTCACCGCCACCATGCGAACTACGACGACTCATTGTCGCCGTTGTTGATAAATTATCATCACTTTGCGGAGCCAGGATACTTGTCCCGTCCGAGGACGATGGACTCGGTGTCAATATAGGGTCAATAATGATGATGAGTATTTATCTTAGATTCTTGAATAATAACGTGTAGTTGATAATGATGCACGCCGACTTATCGTTGTTAATTGTATGGAAGTAATTTGATATTCTATCAATGATAATAGGATATGTAACTCAATTAATTGGCTATGATATTACAACCCCTCTCTAAATCGAATGATTTATTGTTCTTTATTATGCTGTAATGGGGCGCAATAAAACCTCTTCTTGTCGCTTGAATTTTTCGACAAAAGCACGAGATGTGATGGATATTTAGTTGTACGAGAACATAACGCCATTAATTAGTGTCATACTTGATAGAAGCGCAACTAATCCTGTTTAAGTTTGATTAATTATCTTATAATAACTGTGTAAATCCATATTAACGTGTACTGTTTCTACATGGTTTCGTTCGTTTTAATATAAACTTTACGATTGCTTTCATTGTAATAATTGCTTTTCTGTCAAGAGAATACGATAAAGGACGCCTTCACAATCTGGCTGAATGATAATTGGGGGTTGATCTTTTGGAAATTCAAAAGTGAGATAGGCGCCTTAATTAGTTTTTTTTTTGGTGGAAACGAACGCTCTACAATAAAATAAAGTAAAATGAGTAAAATGGGGTCGTTTCATTATTCAATGAAGACAAAATGGTTTAAAATAAATAACGGCGCTAGAGAATTGGCTACCATTAGTCTACCATAAAAGAAATCGATCGAGGAAGGTCGTACAACAATACAAAGCGAATTACAAGAGTCTGGAATGAAAAACCGTGGGCCTAGCGAGGTATCTATAATTCTTTCAACAAAATTCGCTTTTTTCAAACTTACAATTAGTCTGTTTAACACAATTGGTTCTCCGACAAGAGAATTATGGGAGATGGGAACGCTCGATTTCCAGGATTGTTGGCTTCAGGTCGAGGAAACTATTCTAATTGTCGAATGTATCCTGTAAAATGAGTTTCTCAAAATCTCTCCAAAATGGCGCAATATTTCTTTAGCAATCGAAAAACTGGATAATAGAAGCTGTTAAGAGGGAACATCGCTGTGACGGTGTCAAAAAAGAACAGTTGGAAAGATGATGTATTACTAGCAGCTACTTTTATAAGAAATTGCATCAAGTGGTCCGTTAAAAGATGCTTTTTCAAGGGCTTGATCGATATCCGCTAGTGTTCAGCTAAAGATTTTCTAGAACATTCTCTATAAATGATGACGTGTCAATAGAAACGTTTGATTTCACGAATCATTTTTACCATTCAAAGGATTCTAGAACCTAAAAATTCTGAAATCAAAGAGAACGAAACGAAACTTTCTGGAGAAGACAAAACTTACTTTAGCGCTTTTAGCACTTGTGTTTTTGATATCAATATTGTTTTTTATCTTGAGAGCTATTACATGATGGGAGCAGATTTTCTATATGTTACTTCTGTTAAAATATCAAAAAATTTATGATTTTTTTTAAGTTTCTGCTTGGTTTTTTCCTTCTTTCGGATTTTACTATTTGGACGTTACACTGAATAATAAAAAATAAATAATTATTTACTGTACAAGATGGTAAAGTCATACTTTATCCACGAGCGGAAGTTTGTGGATGAAGAGACTTTACCACCGTGTGCAGTACAAGATTTTTTTCAATACTTGCCCTTAAAACTCTTTTTAAGTTATTTAATTTCTTTAATTTTCTAATAAGTTATGACATTCATTATTCATACAGTTGTCAATGTTTGTTGGTTGCTATTGGATTTCTCTAAACAACTAGCAGTTGTTTTTGTTTATTTGCTCTTGGTTGCCATGGAGTTGCTCGATGGTAAAGTGTTTACTCAACGGTAAAGTAAACACTTTAACATTGAGGTGGGCAAAGTGCTACTTTATCATCGGGTTTTTAGTCGATAAAGTAAGACTCTAACAGCAAGTATTGAAAAAAAAAATACTTTTTAGTTTTCCATTAATACTAATTAGTATGAGAAAATTGATGTTTATAGTTTTTCGACCATAAACAGAAAAAAAGTACAAAACTAAATAAACTATCACCACAAAACGGACTTTAAAGGTCTGTATTATTCAGCTTGAACAATACTGAATAGACTTTGGCAAAGTGACCTTTAACCCCTGATTTTAAATAATAAAATAGGCGTCAACTAGAATGGTCAATATTGAAGATGACCAACTATTAAATTGATGGAGTGGTGTTTGCGGTCGCCCAACTAGTCTTCGGGAACCTCTTGGGGCTGGCGGGTCAACAGAAAAAAGAAAGTGTTGCACTTGACTGTTGTCGTACGAAATTGTCGAGTATGTACACGATTTTGATAAGGCAACATTTTCAGTGTACCCAGGAGAAAACGTTGGACGAACTCTTGTTGAAATTTCAGCAAAACATAAAGTCACGATTACGTCGTCACTGTTGTAAACAGAGTTATAAAGCGTTTGTAATCAATCACAACAAGGGTGACACCTAACAAGTTTTTCGTAATTCATTATAATGTGGGCGAGTTCTTGAACTTTTATACGATGAAAAGTCAAATCTCTTGAAGACTTGTAGCGTCAACTTTAGAGAACGACATATTTTACAACATCTTCAGTTTTTAACGCGAACAGTTGAAATTTTGGTTGACCTAACCCTCAGCTCCAATCTCACTTCTATTTTAAACTTGAAATTCTCATGATTGTTTAAGGATGAAACGAAGTATATTCTCTGAAATTTTCGAAAGATTTGGAGCTGATAGAAAGAAGTTATGGGTATCTTAAAATTTTTAAGAAATGTCGCAGATTTGCGTTACTGTACTATAAAGAAATAGCTTTAATCAAAGTGAGGTAGGGTGAAAATCAACAGTCCATACTTTAACAAAAAATTTGAGCACTTGACCATCTCCCTGTTCCAAAAACTGTAAATTTGACAGGACTTTAAATATAGGTGAAATTTCGCGAAAACAGTGATTCAGTTGAAAGCGTACAGCTATACCGAATTAGCGTTTGGATCAATGGCATATTTTTTTCTTGAAGATACTGGATTTACTGAAAAAAATGCTGTCTTGAACTAATCTTTAAGTTGTACAGAAGCTGAGATATAAATTTTTGAAAATTGCCGAAAAATCGTTTTTTTTCAAATTTTCGAAATATTCTCTAGCGGCCGGATTTGAACTTCTCTGGCTCAAATTTTCAGGATCATCTCCTTTTCTGGCCTACTTTTGTGGAGATATAGGTGTATATATAAGAATTCATATAGTACATGCCAAACATCTGCTATCTTCGATGTGAGTATAATGATTTTCGCCTAATACATAGCATGTAGGAGAAGAACAGAGACTAAGCAAAGAATTTTGGAATATCTTAGTAAACGATCAGGATTGTAACGAAATTCTTCCTGTTACACCTACATGATTTGCCCCTCTTGTATGTATTGCATTTGAAACAATAAGAAACTGTGTTCCCAACAGTACACTTCAAATTTCAATATAAAATTAATTTTACAAGACACCGGCCGATTGACCTAGCGACTTTTTATAAGCAGAAGAGCCTCCTCTGTTCATAGAATTTTGTAATACAGAATCTTCGTCGATAGCTCATGTTAAAATGGATACGGACTAAATGCTATGCTTCTACTTTTGCCAAACAATACAACACCGCTGAACTTTATTACGACCAATAAATTCTGCACGAATTCCAGTGAATTAGAACACCCGCATGAACAATAATTTCCATAAACGCTAGTGCACTGAAAACGTTTTACTGAAATTTACGACCTAGATCAATTGTATTGCTTCGGTCGGTAATTATTTTGTCGGGGTACAACTGCGCAACCATTCAAACTTGTGATAACATCGAAAAAAATTACAAAGTCTGCATGAACGTAGAAAAAACAAATCATGTCATTGTTGAAGATAACCTGGAACCTGTACACGTTAGGATTGCGTGCCCAGAACGTGATAAGCGCTGATAAAAGACTCGGTCGCCATGCTGAATTAATTCAAAACCGACTTCTCCCCTGTTAATTTCATTTGAAAGACACACCACAAGATAATTAAATGAAAGTTACATCATCGTGTTTCTGGCATCTAAACAATTTGAAACGTAGTTTTTGGTACAGCATCAAGAGTTGTTGTACGAAACGCGTACTGAACAATCTAAATGAAATTATAAAAAAAATGTATGGTTGGATTACATTTACATAATGTCGGCAAGATTTCCATAATTGCGCCAGCATTATTCATCTAATTTGTATACTGGATATTATCTCATCATATTACTGGCAGAGTTTTTTATTCGTGTCTCTAGAGAGATTTGTTGTTGTCTACGAAAATACGAAAATTTCTTGTTTGCAATTAATTTAAAAGTTTCATAGACGTAATGGTTTTGTGGCTGGCTTCTATACCGTAATGCCCACAAATTGTAGAAAACTTACAATCAAAACTAGAACTAGAACTCATCGGATTTTCCAATGTTTCGTGTTTTGTGGGTGTTGCACTATCAGCACGGTTTGCAATTCATTCTCAAGCTGTCTGCTAGAGAATTTCGGATTGTCGCCGAATAACTGTGTTTTGTGATTGAAATGCAAATCCAGGATTTCGACGATAATCTGAACTGCAACAAAGCTGGACTTTTGTGGATCGTGTGGCCGATTTTATTAACCAAATTACGTTGAAATTGAATAATTATCGAAGTGAATGAGTTTGGAAATCAGCAAACGCAAACGGTTGTTGGAGTTATTAAACTTGAGCGTAACGGTTTCAAGCTGTTTCAGCTTAATTAGCTTGAAATTTTGTTTGAATGTCTCCAAGAAGTTTCTTTATTAATTCACAAGGAATTCGGTTAATTTGAAATATCAACCGTTTATTCGTTAGTATTTCCTTAATTAGCAACGGAATTGACCTTTAATTGCGTCATTCGCTCAACAAAGTTGTAGAAGTATTACAGAAATATTTCTGCAATTCTATTAGAATTTCTGTTGAACGGCATTTGATAATCATCAAAAACGTATAAGAGATTCAGCAAAGAATGGGATTTGCAGAAGCGTCATTTGTTACAGGATGAAATTGCGAAATAATGGCGTGATTATTGCAGTTGGAAAAACAAATTTATTATTCAATCATCAGTTTGTTCCCTCTTTGTCTATTGTTATTTTAATGCAAATGGTGTAGAAATCTGGAGCGTTGAAGCGTTATTTACACTGAATTGATTATTAAATATTTCCAATTTTATTGTGCCAAATAATCAATTCGATATAGAGAGGAGTTGTTTGGAGTTTAATCAGTAAAAACGTGTCAATTTTACCTAATTACTCACTAAATTTAACACAATTTCGACAACAATAGCACTCCAACGGTGAGTCAAGTTATGAGAAAACACTTCAAAATTTGAATGTCCTTTTAACCGTTTCTTCACCACGACTGTTAATTAACCGTTCTGTTTACATTGACCGCAACATGTAAACCGTTTATTCTTTAACAAGTGTTAACATTATCACCAAATCGTTCGATTCTAGATATCATCGAACTTTTTACAACTCCCATCAAAGTATTGACACTTTTCCTATATTGTCTATTATTGAAATACTTTTTTTTTAACAATGTAGAGGTTAGAATTACCGGAAATAACACATAAGACGACAGATAACTGTTGTGGGTGGTATGCACACACACATACAGACGCACACAGGGCCAACTGTTATGCGCCAAGGGGTTGGTACTGTGTACCCTTAAATCGATCCGGGGCAGCAACGAAGCTACACTGCGGCTCTCTGTCTACTATATTCGCTGTTGCCTGCTGAAAACCATCAGGATGCGGGCAAATAGCCCCTCCTTTATCCGAAAAAAATCCATGTTAAACAGCTGACTGATGAAAGTAAGCCCGAGCGGTACGAATTAAACACCAAAAAAAAAGCCATTCTTAACTGAAGAGCATCTAAAATCATTCTTCTTTCAAAATGTTAGAGTTAGCGACAAGAAATTTTCTTTTGTGTAAAAAGACGAATTTGTGCCCACTTCCATTAGTCTTTATGTGAATTGTAACAGTGATGGGGTAGTGAGGGTGGATCAACAACACAACAAACCTGTCCTAAATTACGCGTTAAAAGCGGTTTGGGTTCCAACTAGTCGTCTTAATCTTGATGATTAATTATACGAACAAACATTAAATTTTCTGTAATTCGAGATAAAGAACAGTCCGTGATGTATGTAAAGGAAGAAATATTGATGTAGACGGGAATAATTACGATAATTGGATTTATGTATTTGTTAACTTTTGACTGGTTTACAAGCTCGACAAGAATTCGGGGCCCATTGTTATTTTCTAGAGCGAATTCGTCATTGTTGCAAAATGGTGGATGCGCCGGACTACAATGATACAATTACATTTGAATAATTGAATTTTCGTATAAATAAAGCTCTAAATTGTTTACTCCATAAATATAATCAAGGATAAGTCGTAGCGTTTCATTTTAATCCGTCATAATACAGAAGAGTATGTTATAAGTTATTAACTTTATATAACATCAACTTATTTTACCTGTAGTTTGAGTAGCTTTACTTTTAATCTATCTTAAGCGATATTTATTGATTGCACGACTCTAGGGTGCTTTTCTGCGGCAGGTTGTTTGACAAATACTCAATCCACCGATCGGGTGTCGAACCTCAGGTGCTCAATTCGACGCCACAACGGAAAACGAAATATCTCATCAATTTAGAGAATTCCCTCTTACAATCTTCAAGACAAAAGTTTCTCTGATGGGGGGCCGTTTTGAAGATAAGCAAGATATTGAAACAACACAAAAGCCTGATTTGATTAGTACATATGGAAGGCGTGGATTTTATTAGAGCCCAGTCTAGACTTTCTGTGTGCGATTTGATATATTTATTCTGACGATAGTGTGGAGCTGTAGAACTAAAAATTCTGGACACTTCTAAAGTGTTCCTTTATCTTGCATATTCGACAAGACTCCATAAGCAAATGATTCAGTTGACATACAGGATGTCTCCATAAGATTGGGATCTAGCTCGTCTATCTCTACAGGCCGTCGATAGCTCAGCGGTTAATAGCACTTCAACGCCCGGATAGCACGGAGATGGCCCGTGGTTCGAATCCCGGTCGTCGGTTGAACATTTTTCGGACTAAATAAACTGAGAATTAAAATGTACCTTAATCATTAATTAAATTATATCTATTCCACGACTTGTACCTAATTGATATTGGATTTTGGGTAAAATCGTCCTTTTTTTGTAGTTAAGCTACGCTCCAACCTTTTGGAGGCATCCCGTATAACGGCGTAACATAAAAGCACGTAAAATATTATTGAACTTTGACCGTATAATGTGATAACGTTCTGTACAGATGTGGCGAACTGTGCCAAAACTATCAGCATACTTGCAAGTATGTGCAACGAACTTGTATGCCATAATAGTTATGATACAATAGATTTGTATGCCTCGGTAATCTCAACAGGTCTAGTTTTACTAAAAATACCTTAAAATATTTGTACACGAGAAAAATGTTGATAACTTTCCTACCGAGATCGATTAGGAGAGAGGCGAAGCGACAGATGATTTTTCAAACTTTTTTAATCAAGCAAAGAAACTCTGTACATAAATCAATTTTACATTAGTATTTTAATTTTTGATCGATCGATAGCTGTATGAAATCATAATAAATGAGTAGCAGCGTCTCCCATTTCCGGTAAACGATATCTTGTAATAAAACTTGATCTTTTTTTAATAAGTTTCTCGATGAAATTTCCGAATCGTTCGATTTGACTGTGACGTCGTCACTGATAATGAAATCTTAATTTAATACATTAGAATTTTTGTGTAATCGAGGGGAAATGAGCGAAAACGCAGGTACGATACAATTGAAATCTTACTCCTGATTTTCATACGTTTTCTATTTAAATTACAGGCAGTTTTAAAGAGTAAATTTTTTTCGTGTCGTCTCTTTAGTTTAGGGGAGAAAATCGGGAGTCATGTGGTAAAATTAGATACTAAAAATATCTGAAAAACGATTCAGTATTGTTGAATGGCTTAAAGACCGAATAATTGAGACTTACAACAATTGGACTAGGATAAACAATAGTATGCATTTTTTTTTGACTTTAACTCTTTTTCTCTCCGAGATCATGAGTTGTTTTAAATTGATTAAATTATCGGACCAATTCTGATAATAGTTGCATAAATACTTAATATAAATTTTGAAACAAGATCGTCTCGTTGGTGTTTTACTTTTCAACTATTGATACATTTTCTAGTAATTAAACTTTATAGTAATTAATTTTAAATATAATTATTAGAACTTCATTAATCTGAAATCAAATACTGTAATATAATTAAAAGTGTATCTTCTTATTACAGATAATTATAAGCGTAACACTCATTAAAGTTTGTAAATTTTAAGCTTCCGCTCGAAGAGCTTAAAATATCTACATAAACATAATTTGTAAATATAAGAAAGAACCTTTTGGTTAACATCGTATATTTTAATTTCAAGATTATTCACAACAGAGCCGTTTCTAACAAATAACAAATTTTACCATAAATGCTCAATTAAATATTTTAAATGGAAAGTAATATAACATGGCATTAAGGTGATCTTGCACAAAATTTGCAATATTGAGAAAATTTTTAGAATTGCAGTGTCAGATTCTGAAAGTTTTCGTATCAAAACTAGTTTGAACGCTTATTCCCTTTTTCTACTCCATGAACTTTTTAAAGTTGCTTGTATTTTGCTAGCTAAAGGATGTCGTATTTTATATTCTTCATTTTAAAGACTTGTTTATAAATAAACTAGTAGTAAAGGTTAAAATGTTACGAAAACGTTCTGGATCACAAAATTACGGCACATAAACTTTACACTCTCAAATAGAGAAAAGTAAAAAATAAAATACATACAATTACTTATATCTTAAACCTCAGATCAAATATAAAAAGAAAACTGTCTCCACACACTGATAACCCTTAAAATTTTATCCTATTGTTAAATCTTCAAACTAAAAAAAAAATTGAAAGTGCGTTAGAAGTGAAACTTCTTGAGTTACAGATGGAGTTCATTTTTTTCTTGGTTTATTTTCTTTCTGTCGTCGCCTGAAGGTTTGTTTTGTTCTGCAGTTCGCTTATCTCAATTTAACGCCATTAATTAATTTGTAAATATAAAAATTATAAATCGCGGTAAGCCTTGAAATTTGAGTTTCGTTCCAGAGGGCGCTGTACATCGATCAATGACACCAACTTAAGACCCTAGTGTTTATTTTACACAGAGAACTGACAGAGTATAAGCGACGCTATTGGCAACGCCCCCTCCCAGCTGTCTGCTAGAGGGGAAGTGTTCCCCTCACCGCGTCACGCCTTTTCGTTACATAGGGAAAATGCATTAAAAAACATTTACACCCAAGTGCGGCTAAAGAAGTTTCACTTCAAAAACATTGAGCTACTTCGGAGATGCTTAAAAAAGATACACTTCCTTTCTCGTCTCCCCTTCTAAATTTGAGAGCAAATATAAATAGGTGAAAATACATGTCATTTTTAATAGTATTTTCTTCTTCTTGTATATCACAAATGATGAAAATCGGAAGATTCCACCAAACACAATCAGGAGCGGGTTAATACTTACAGAAAGCTGAAGCTAATTCTTTTCATTTCCTCATTAAAAAAAAACATTATAACGAAGGGAAATGACAACGTTAAAGATTATTAGACGGTCCCCTCTCCGGAACCGGTGCCCAAGCATTCATTAATTTCACAATAAATCCTCCCCTGTGAATAATTTACGTATTCTATTGTTGACACAATTTGGCTGGTCAATAAATCGATTGTGTAGCAATTTTGGGCCTATTGTGGATAGTTAGATTAACATAATTTATAGTAAATTTCTGATCAAAATCGATTTTTAAAGTGGAATATAGTAGCGAGATAAACTGGAACAAAACAGCCGCAATGTTGCACAGGCAACGAATTGACAGCAACAGCGATGTTGAATTTAGTTAACAAGAGCCGATTTAAGGAATCTGTCTCGATAAAGCTGATATACCGAATTTATTGTTTCGTTTTGTTTATTATTTTGATCAGTCCCATTTTTTGAAGCAATTATTGAATTATCAAAAATAGGAATAAGGACAAGGATCAAAAGAAAAGTTATTTGTGGAGGCGCCGTAAATATAAACAAATTCATTCATATCCCCAATACTTAACAAAACACATATTACGTAATTGAACAAAGTTGCTCTTATTTAGCATATAAAGCGAGAAAGTGACTTTCAATAGCACCATCTATGAAGTGTTAGTTTAATTTACAGCGACTGTGTTTACACCGTACTTGCGACCGTTTTAAGTGTTCCAATCAGGCCATTTAGCAGTCACAAACTTGTTGCATTAACAAATTAACAAAAAGGTTTAAAATGTCCATTTTTCAGTAATAAAATATATTTATTATTGACATTCAAACGGTAGCAGCTTGTGTTTTCAATTTAATTAATTTCATAAGGCATCGTCCGATCGGCCGACATGCACGTCCGGCCCTCGCTCCACTAGTTCTAATTCATAAAATGCACTCTATAATAATAGATTTTTCCCCACAGGAATCAATAGAACAATGTAGTTTTTTTTTGTTAATTCTTCATGAGTATGTTTCATGCCTCATTAATAAATGGATGAAACCCAGAAACAGGTAGGTCGATTCGAGTAATTTACTTTTCATTCCATTTAATCGGAATTTCTTAGTAAATTATTAAAATAGTCAATAATTTCCAATTCAATACTGAGAAGAAAAGTAGAACTTTATCGAATAGAGTTCATTAAAGGAAATATCATTTACTTTTTTTTGGTTCTATTGTACGTTTCTCCACAAATTCTATTCAATAAAATATTGTCATTTCGCCGTTTGTTTTTTTCTTCAAAGAATTTAATTGAATTTCCAGCTGCCACTTAAATGATTTAATCAAAAACAGTCGGACGTTATTCCAATCAATCCCTTAATCAGACATGTTTGTCAGAGATTTAAATAAAAAAATTATCGGGCATCCTATTTTCTTTTTGTCGAATGGAATCAAATGGATTCAATTAGATTTGTTGCGAGCTACAGTAAGCTTATTTCACCGTAAGCCAATTGTATTTAGAGAAAAAAACCCACAATATCTATATTAAGGTAGATGTAGAGTACGGACGATGTGGGTGTGCTAGAAATAATTCACCTTTGAATCTGTTTTCAATTTCGGTCGGCGTATTTGTGGGAAACATGCGACTTTCCATATAAGTGAACAATTCGCCGGATATTGCGAAAATGCGGGGTTTCTGCACGAAGAAAATAGACGTGCAAAGACGACTTGAAAAGCTCGTTTAGTCGGAAAGATGAAATACTCTGCACAATCAGGCAACTAATGGCCAGTATGTGGAGAGCGGTGATGTAGTGGAAATAAGAGTCCTTCGATGTGGGTCAAAAATGCGGAATTCAGAGAACCGTTTCTCTTTGGGAGTGTGTTAATTAAAACATTTGAGTCTTCTTGCGCCTTCAGCCACTATTTTGATTATAATTATATTAATGATTTAGAAAAGATTCTCGACACATATTTGAAGTGAAATTTCTTTAGGCGCGCTAGGGTAGTAAATTTGGTCTGAATCGTAACGAAAATGCAGGACCCCGTGAGGGGAATTCCTAAAGTACAGCGCCCTCTGGAAAGAAATTAAAATTTCCTGGCTTACTGCGGTTTATGATTTTTGTATTTAAATTATATTTGAATATTGTTTTGAGATAAGTGAAATGCAGAAAAAAATCGAGCCTTCAGGCAACGACAGAAAGAAAATAGGCCAATAAATAAAATGAACTTTATCTCTAACCCAAGAAGTTTTACTTCTAACGCACGGCATTCCACGCGCTTTCATTTTTTTTCTACTTTTATCCATTTTGTTTGCAGTTACTTGATTCTGCCATAGGAATGCGAATACGAATTTTAAAAATTCATCTCGCCCACCTTTATTACGTTACCTGGTCTCGCATATCTAATGATCGAGCTCAACTGTCTTTTATGTATCAAATCAAAATCTTTGGGTAATGTCGGCGGAATGATAAAGGTGAATTCGAATCGATTATTGTGTGTTTTTAGTCAGACAATCTATTTTACGTATACTTTATGTCGTGTAAATTTGCAGACTATTCTAAAAAAAAACGAGCACAACGATCAAACACCAACCAACAATTTAAATTGACATACGTGCAATTGTTTAACGCGAACGACTGTTGATATTGTGCCGAATATAAAGGCTTTTTATGAATAAATTATAAAAAGAAATATTTCGATTTGAGTTGCGTCAGTTCCAATTTGAACGAAAAATAGAGCAATCAATATACAGGACGAGAGAAAGCACATTATTTATTCAGTGATACTCAATAAAAAAATTGATGTTTTTTCTTAATAAACACTCTCAATCCGTTGGTTTCGTATACAAAGCAGAAATCTAAGAAACATTCGCCAAAATTAGCAGGAATCGATTTTCGAGCGTAAAGTCCAAGTTTAAATTTACTATTTTTTTATACATCATCTACGATAAAGACAACGACACGTAATGTGTCGATTTGGGTCTCTTAAAACTGTAAATTATTTGTTATCCTGGGATGTTTATGATTTTACCAAATTGCTCTGATATTTGCTGTGCTTACTAACACGCACCCATCTGCCTCAACACTCGCCTCGGCCTGGAGTGGAAACAATACATATTTGTTGGGTGTTCGACCAATTTTCTATAGGATTGCGTATGTCAGACGTATTTTTTATAGATCTGAGAAGAGATAAATTGCTGTTTTGGTATTCATAGACTAGTATTGAACAGTTTAGTGTGTATATTCAAGCTCTTATAAATATTTGGACTTTTTCGAGTGACTTATAGTATGATAAATAAATTTCAAGATTCGTTGTTGAATGTTTTATATCAATACTCGTAAGTAAGATAATATTAACAGAGTAGAGATCGTTGAATTAATTACAATTGCAAAAGAATTTTAGTAAATAGGTACATAATTTTGCTTTAAAGTTTAATTTACAATTTACAATTATTGTAAATATTTTCAAATATCCACAATTGCGTGAATTCTCATCAGAACTACCATACGGATATTTGAATAACAGTTGAAATAAATGGCCAAATAGCGATAGCTGGAATATACACAATATCGGAATAACAAGAATAATTTGTGTTTGGATTTGAGTATTTTTTGCTCTTAAAGGTAAAACGATTCTTATCTGTGCCTAATTTTGAAGGAAACTTCTAAAGAAAAATCGAATTATTTAAACAGAGGTGAATAAATTTTGCAAAAAAACGAAATAGGTTGCTGGAATAACTGGTCTGCTGGCTTTTGCCTTCCGTTATAGTGGAAAGTCGTAGTGAAATCCAGTTTTTTCGAAAACAGATTTGGAATCAATTTAGAATTTTCATTCGACAAAGCATCCCCGCATCCGAACTCTGGTGGAGAGACTGCTGATTTTTACGTGTTTTGCTGAAACAAAAATCAGCAACCCTATGCGAACGCAGACAATCTAGAATTCACCCTTAATATGGATTCTATTACTTAAAGGGTAAGTACAAATAAAATAACAAAATATAATGAATTTAACTGACCTTATAACAAATATCCGAGCACACGTTAAACATGAACTACAAAACATTCCATTTCAACGGGTATTCTAATATAAACTTTATCGTAACGTAGTTATTATTATTGTTATTATTCTCTGCATTATTTACGTTTCTACGGTGAAGTTTATATAGAAATAAAAAACGGCGGGATTTCAATAAAATAATAGGAATGCTGCGAGCAGGAGATTGTATTTCTCGTTTAATATATGAAACCGTTGGAGGTAGATAACTCGGCACAAATTTTAAACTTTCCACAAATTTAAAACTTTCCACAAGACGTTCAAGTATTTCAACGCAACATATCTCAAAATGTACAAGAATGTACAAAGAAATTTGTGAGAAAGCGATATTTAGACAATCGCCTTCTGTAACTCTAAACTTCAGGGGTTATATGAGTTTCAAACTTTCCAAAAGTCAATTCTTTTATTATCTTATTAAATAGTACAATATGTCTGTAATATTGCCCCAAAGTTTTAAGTCAATG
This sequence comes from Epicauta chinensis, assembly GCA_021725515.1. Taxonomy (NCBI): domain Eukaryota; kingdom Metazoa; phylum Arthropoda; class Insecta; order Coleoptera; family Meloidae; genus Epicauta; species Epicauta chinensis. The sequence goes on along the minus strand of JAEDXX010000310.1, from coordinate 9,203 downwards.
AGTGTAAAAGTCTAAGAGATATAGCCTTAAAAAACGTGTTTGTTGTTTGTTTATTTCAACCAAAAACTTAGTCGCGTTTTTCTTAAAAAAAAAGAAACCGATCATGTTCAAATCTTACGCTTTTCTTCAGTGACTAGTGCTTGAACGGAGAATTTTCGTTTTTCTTTATCACAACAAATTTTAGCTCTGCTAAAAATTTAATTTTTTGTTCCTCCGTTCAAGCACAGGCTATATGCAGGCTGTCCCAATTTCATTTCAAATATTTCGCTTGTTTGTGAATTGAAGTGGAAAAGTGTCTGAAGAAATTACACTGCAATGTTCATATTTTAATTGATCGACACGATTTTCTCCTAGCTATTCTGAAAATGCTGTAAATTACTCAATATTAGGAGACCTACCGCCTGCAATCAATATTGCAAATGAATTCGATATGAAAAATTTTCGATTTACTATTCAAAATGAAAATAGGCAAGTGTGATTTGTCCGGCGCATCCACCATTTTGCATAGTGTGGAACGTGGAAGTTAAATTGATAAGAGCCGGAATTTTGCGCGATGAATTGTAACGTCTTTCACCTGAAAAACAGTCTTTAGCCCGAAATTATGAAAAACAAAATTTGAGGTGAAACTGTTAGCTGGGACATGCTGTATATTTACTGCCTGAAATAATTTACAATTAGTTTTTCAAATTCTCATGAATCGATCATGAGTTATTCTGACAAAGAAAAGGGAACTTTATTCTGAAGGATCCAGGAAATGAGGTCACAAGGGCTGAATTTTTAAAATTTTCAAATGAAAATTTCACAAAACATAGGTATATCAAATATTTATCTTTGAATAAAATATCGCATTATAGGTATTAGAAAAAATTGCAGAAGATATGCTCTACGTCCCAATCTGTGTTTGTAAAGGAGGTAAATATCTGAAACATAATCATTTATAAACGTCAAACATTTCACAACTTAAGACAATTCATTTCAACTCCGATATCAATCAGCATTCAACATTCACTTGACTTAGAACTTAAACTTTTAAGAGACGAGTATTTTACAGTAAAAATCTCAAAAAATTGCCCCGTTAGCTTTAATAATTCGGCGATTGGAGAGTTAATTGGAGGATCGATACGAATAATCAGATTAAATTACTTGCCATTTCGGAACAATTACATTAATTTCAATCTTCTGATTGATAAGTTTCCTCCCACTTTTAACTAAACTGTACGCCTATGTGTTGTGTCCTATGAGAAATACGGTATATCTAAACAAGTAGTAATTAGCACCTTTATCTACCAACATTTCAATAAAGCCACTCAATGATAAAGCTGTCCGTTTCTGTTTGTTTTATTTGCAAACAAATTGAAAAAATATAACTGAAATGAAGAATTTTTTATGAAAATTCAATAGTCCACATATTCTATCGGGAACAATAAAATGTTTCAATAAACCCTTGAGGCTTTCAATGGTAAATATACCAAATCTCATAATGTTGTTTGATATTTGAATTTTTTATATTGTTGTCTGAAAGTCGTTTGAACGAAAGAAAAAGAAATAAATAAAAAAGCTCATGACAGTGACTGTTTGTAAATACTAATCGAAATGTCGTGCAGTCGTACAATTTTAAGCAAACCAACTAATTGTAAGACGAACTGATTTATTAATCTAATCACATGAAGAATTCACTGAAGAGACCAAAAAAGACCAACAAAATAACTCCACGTAAGCACATCCCGATTTGCTACTGTTGGAATTATTAGTTGTTCAATGAAATAAAATTTCGGACATCATTTTTTTGGCGTCTAAACATGTTTAATGCGGGCCAAGCATTACAGTTATATTAACATTAACATGTCAAAATTACTACCTTTCTGAATAAAAAATATCAAAGGCTGTCCTACACCAATTGAAAATGGGAACAATTATTGGATCACTGGACGTATTTGACGTAAAATCAATTCGTCGATCGACTCGTTTAATTTTTATAGTATTCCATTGTGTATGTGGACTGGTCTCTTTTATATATTGATTCGTACGAAAAGCCAACATGAAAACGTCAATTCATCAATTTACCATTGGTAAAGGAGCAAACATTGTTCGAATAACCGAGCATTATGCGGGAGAAATCCGGATAAGTTATAGTCTTTTATAAGAATTGTAGTATGGCCTAGATTCTGTGCGACATATACTAAGTTGGTCGAAATTTAAGTAACAATATATCTTGTCCCTTTCTGAACAGATTCGATCTACGAACAAATAGTCAAGATCAAATGGAAATATTTTAGGAATAGAGTTAAATACAATCAATCATCAGTTTGACGAGCAACATGAACTGGAAAATTATAAAAAAGATAATAACAAAGAATTACTAGATTACTAGATTTCGGTTGGTAGTGATATTTCCGATCATTTATTTGTCTATATTTGACTCTTTCCTATTATACCGGGATTACGTACTTTGTTTAACGACAAGTCTGCCAAATCTAGTAACCCTTTGGTCCCTGAATCTACTATAGTAATCTATCTTTAAAGGCACTTGAATTAACTACAGTTTTTATCTCTGGGCGAAATATCAGAAAAAAACAAATAAAGTTCAATATCACATTTGAGCGAGCTTACATAAAAGCGTCTTTATTTGCATATTTGTTTTTGTGACACAAATCAAATCGCACAAAATGCAAATGCAAAACAATGTGCTGTTCAAAAGATGCATAAATAAACTCTCATCGAATGATGTGGATTTGATCGTATTCCTTTGTATTGCAATTTTAACGCTTCAAATTTACAAAAAAATAATTGTTTTCATTAAATCTAAAGGAAGCTTTTGTCGTAAATGGTTTTGTCTCTAAATTTCTGTAGATCCAAAAATAATGTGCATTCGTCAGCTTTACTGCCAAAGCAACTGCACCGGTTCTACGTTCTTAATATGATTTTCGTTCGCAGATTACTATTTACGTTAGCAAGGATTCACCTGCCGTTCAAAAGAAAAAACACGAGAATCTATCGCGCCAATCGTTAGAGAACGAATTTATAAAGTCACACATTTCGTATCTTGGCTGTGTTTAAATGAGAAAGTGAAAGAAAGATTATGACTAGAGACACGTCTAGAAATCCAGGACAATCGCTTCTCCTGCGACAACTTTTCTAGGACCAACAAATTAAAATGTGAAAGAGTGGGAATCAAATAGATTAATTTTTCTAATGACTGGGGTGGAAAAATCCGGCTTTTTGAGTACAAAACATATACAAAAACATACAAAATATATATATATACAAAACATATAAAATATATACAACATACAAAAAAAACAAAACAAAACAAAACACAAAAAAATAAAATAAAACAAAAAAAAACAAAAAAAATACAAAATAAAATAAAACAAAACAAAACAACAACAACACCAAACAAAAACACAAAACAACACACCCAACACCCAACACACCCAACCCAACACACCCACAACACCAAACCCACCCCCACCCAAAAACCCAACCCCACACCACCACCACAAACAAACCACCACACCCCAAACAACCCAAACAACAAACACCCACACACACAAACACCCACCCCACCACACCCCCACACCACAAACCCAAACACCCCACAACAACACACCCCACCACCCACCAACCACAACACCCAAACCTCACCACCCCCCCAACCCCCCACCCACAACCCACCCCAACACCCCACACCCCCACCCCACCACCCCAACCCCACCCCCACCCACAAACACCACTCCCCACCCAACAACACACTCAACCACCCACCCCCACAACAACACACCCCCCCACACACCCCCACACACCAACACCCCCCCCCCCACCCACACCCCCCCCCACCCCACCCCCCACCCCCCCCCCACCCCCCCCCACTCCCCACACCCCACACCCCCCCACCCCACCCCCCCCCACCCACCCCCCACACACACACCCCACACCCCCCACCCCACCCCACCCCCCCCACCCCACACCCACCCCCCCCCCACCCCCCCACCCCCCACCCCCCCCCCTCCCCCCCCACCCCACCCCACCCACCCCCCCACCACCCCACACTCCCCCCACCCCCCCCCACCCCACCCCCCCACTCCACACACACACCCCACCCCCCCCCACCCCACACTCCCCCCCCCCACCCCACACCCACCCCACCCACACCCCCCCCCCACCCCACACACACACCACCCCACCCCACCCCACCCCCCCCACCCCCCCCACCCCACCCCACCCCCCCCCCACCACCCCCCCCCTCCCCACCCCCCCCCCACCCCACCCCACCCCCACCCCCCCACCCCCCCCACCCCACCCCACCCCACCCCACCCCCCCCCCACCCCCCCCACCCCCCCCCCACCCCCCACCCACCCCACACCCCCCCCACACTCACACACACACCCCCCCCACCCCACCCCACCCCACACCACCTCCCCCCACCCCTCACACCCCACCCCACCCCCCACACCCCACACCCCCACCCCCCCACCCCACCCCACCCCACCCCACCCCACCCCCCACCCCACCCCACCCCACACCCCACCCCCCCCCACCCCCCCACCCCACCCCCCCCACACCCCACCCCACCCCACCCCACCACCCCACCCCACACCCCCCCCCCCACCCCACCCCACCCCACCCCACCCCACCCCACACCCCCCCCACCCCACCCCACCCCACTCACACCCCTCACTCCCCACCCCACACCACACCCCACACCCCACCACACACCCCACCCCACCACACTCTCCCCACCCCCTCACTCCCCTCCCCTCTCCTCCCCCCCCTCTCCCCTCCCCACTCTCCCCTCCTCCCCACCCCTCCCCTCCCCTCACCCCTCCCCACACTCCCCCCCCACACACACCCCTCACTCACACCCACGCACACACATCAAAAACCAACAACAGTAACGTTCACCGAAACACAACCACACACACACACATGACCACGATAATACAAAACAACCCAACCACACAAAACGCAAACTCTAAACACACCAACCCAAACATAACGACCACACCCAAAAATAAACAAAACACCCACAAAACAAAAAACACAAAATAGCACACACACAAAAAAAACAAAAAAACAACCAACAAAACAAAAACACATAATAAACAAAACACAAAAAAAACACAACCACACAAAAACAAAACAAAAAACACAAAAACAACACAAACAAAACCAAAACAACAAAACACACAAAACACCACACACAAAACAAACATAAACGCAGCACAAAACACACACACACAATATACGAAAGCCAACAAGACACAAGACACAAATACAACACACCCCAAACACAACAGACCCACACACACAAACACAAAACAGACACACGCACACCACACCAGAAACAAACACACAACAACACAAACAAAACGAAGGAATCAAACCACAATAAGACACCAAAACAAAAGCAACAACACCAAAAAGCAACAAACACCGAAACACACAAAAACAAAAAACAATAAAAACCACACATACACACCAACAGCAAAACCACACACTGCACAGCAAAAAACACAAACAAAAAACCAAGAAACCACGACAAAACAAACACAAACAAAAAAGACGAAACCCAACAACAGAAAAACCCACACACACCCGCCCCGCACCCATACAGCACACACAGACAGACACAAAACACAGAAACCCAAATAAACACGACCAAAACCCACGCGAAAAACACCATACCATAGAAAGCAAACACGCACCCAGAACAATAAATAAAAAAGACAACAACACAGGAAAAAACAAAGGACGAAGAGCACACACCGACGCAGCACAACCAGACCACAAACAGACAACAAACACACACCAACCAGACATATCCTAAACACAACACACAAACAACAACCAACAAACAACCACAACACCACCACACAACCAGCCCACCAGACGCAACACACACCAACACCCACCCAGACCAAAACCACCACAGCAACACACAGCGATAAATGAAGACACAGACAACACACACAGACAACAACAAAACCACACACAAACACCAAAACAAAAAACAACAAAACACACGACAGACCACAGCACAGACAACCCGCGCCCAGCCCAACAAACACACACAACGACAAAAAGCACTAAAGACACACACACCACACCACCACCAAACACACCCAAAAAAGAGAAAAAACCCACGCACAAAACAAAACACAGAAGAAAACGCTACACCAACAAACGACAAAGCAACAAGACACAAGACACAGACACAGCACACGCCAAACAGACACCACACCAAACACTACAAAGGAAAAGCAGAAACAGACAACACAAACAAACCAGACACCACAGACTGGAAAGAAAAAGCACTCCACAAAAACAAACACACCCACGCAAAACCAAACACAAACAAACACCCGCACATACAAAAACAGCAAACATCAACAAAAAAACAAGAAAAAACATACAGCGCACACGTACACACCACACACAACAACGCCACCACAACAAAGCAACCCAACGAGACAAAAACACGACAAACACAACACACCAACACCCACAACCACCCACCCACAGAGACAACATAATTTAAACCCACACCCACAACCCACCAAAACACACACACTAACAAAAACACCCACAACCACCAAAACCCACACCCTAAACACCACACAGAACGCAACAACCACCATACCCACACCACAGGAAAAACACCAAAACACCACAGACCAAAAAGAACAACAAACAAAACAACACAAAGACACACAAAAACAACACACCCACACAAAAACACAACACGACACGCCCAGAAAAACGACACCACGAAACACACACAACACACACAAAAAACCCAACGAAAAAACAACAACCCACCCAAACAACACAAATGCACGACAACAAACCCAAAAACAGCAACCACCACATCACCCCACACACATGCCACACACCAGCAAACATACAAACACAAACAAAACACGACAACAACACCAACCAAACCACAAAACACACAGCAAAATCATAGCCCATGGAAACCAAAAACAGCCACCCAACACAAAAAACAAAAACCCACCCACCAGCGCAACCACATAGGAAACAACCCACACAAGGAAACCCACAACAACACACAGGACGACACACACACCACACCACAGCAACAAAGAATAACACACCCGCACACCACCACCCAAAAAACACACCCAACACCACAAAAAACACGACATACAAACAGCGACAAACACACATACACAAAAACAACACCACACCCAAAAACAAACAAACACTAAAACAAAACAAACGCACATAACGCCACACACGCGAATCAAACAAACACAGAAGTACACACACACAGACAACAAACACAACACCGCACATAACACAGAAACAACGAAACCACAGAAAAACAAAAACACACAACTCACAAACACCCAACACGAAAACCCAAAACCCGCACAGCCCACAAAAAACAGCAACACCAAACCCAAAAGAGCCACTCACGACCCAGCAAACACAGACACACCCAAATGCAAGTACAACCCCACACAACACCAAACTAACGCACAGCAGCACACCACAACAGCCAAAAAACATAAAAACACAAATCAAAAACAAACAGACAACCAAAAAAGACAACAAACAAACACGACACAACGAAAACAACACACACCCACCCAAACCGCACACAACCACAGCCAGAAAACACAGAAAAACACCGAAACACAAACCAACCGAGACCGACAAACACAAAGCGAAGCCACACACAGCAACAACCAACATGACGACAAACCAAGCCCAGGCATAAACACAACAAAGAAAACAAAAACAAACACAAACAACAACAAAACACACAAACATCCCACAACAAAAAACAGAGACACACGACAACACAAACAACCCACACAACCACCCAAACAGCGACACACAACACAACACACACAACCACGCCAAACAACACAACACAACAACAAAAAACACCCCGCAACCCACAAGACAACACACAAAGCAAAAGAGAACAAACACCCAAAACAAGACAACACCCACAACCACACAACACAACGCCACACCCCACGACAACCCACCAGACCACACAACAGCAACACAAACACCAACCCCACATCAAAACGCCACGCACACACACACAACCACACCAACAGCAGACACCTAAATAAACACAAAAACACCCACAAAGCACAACCCACACGCACACCACAAAAACCACACCCAAACCAAACCCCACAACAAAACACACCGACCACCACCAACACCACACAGAGACAGTACCATACTCACACACCCACACAACCCAAAAACCACTAAACACACACAACAGAACCAAAGAGACACCCAACAACATTTTTTAAACAACACCAACACAGCAACACAACACACACACACCCCAAACCACCCAGCCCAACACCCACAACCACACCACGCACAGCAACACGCCCACAGCAGAAGACCAACCAACCACAACCCAAACACCCACGAAACACCCAACACACAGACCACAACGAAGAACTACTGGTAACCTGACAAACAAATACCACACTGAAGCAGAAACACAACCAAAACGACAAAGCACACCACCATTACACACAGACCCACAGACGAACAAAACAACACAACCACCACCCCCACACACCAACCAACAACCCACCACACAACACAGCACAACAAACACACCACAACACATGCCAACACACAACAAATAGGACAAACAAAAAGATGTCACAAAAACAAGAACAACAACAGGCCAAAAACCCACCACCAAACACAACCCACACACACCCAAACCAAAAAACACACAAAACAAAAAACACCAGCACACAACAACACACAAAACAACACCACACAAAACACCACAAACACGAGACAGAGACACACGAACACGAAAGAAAACATAAACAAACAACAAAACAAAAACAAAGGTGTACACCACTCCAAACAAAACCACAAGAAACACCCCACAAACCAAACCAGAAAGCACCACCAACAGACATAAAACCCGACAGAATACATACAAAACCACAACAACCAAACACACACCCCACACAGTTCAGACCCCATACACGCCAGAAACCAACAAACATGGACAACCAACACAACACACACACAGAAAAACAAGACAGAAACAAATCAAAAACACGACAAAAACGCACCCACACCAAACCCAACAGAACAACGCACAGAAACAATAAAACACCCAAAACCACAAACCATCACAAAATCAAACATAACCCACACACCCACCCAACACCAC
>JAEDXX010000309.1:0-83451 GCA_021725515.1 Epicauta chinensis | reverse complement strand
AAAATCGTAGTTTTCTACTGATTCCTAGCTAAACTGGCTAGATTCTAGTATAACTGTGTCGAAATTAGCTCGAAAATCGTAGTTTTCTACTGATTCCTAGCTAAACTGGCTAGATTCTGGTATAACTGTGTCGAAATTAGCTCGAAAATCGTAGTTTTCTACTGATTCCTAGCTAAACTGGCTAGATTCTGGTATAACTGTGTCGAAATTAGCTCGAAAATCGTAGTTTTTTACTGATTCCTAGCTAAACTGGCTAGATTCTGGTATAACTGTGTCGAAATTAGCTCGAAAATCGTAGTTTTCTACTGATTCCTAGCTAAACTGGCTAGATTCTGGTATAACTGTGTCGAAATTAGCTCGAAAATCGTAGTTTTCTACTGATTCCTAGCTAAACTGGCTAGATTCTGGTATAACTGTGTCGAAATTAGCTCGAAAATCGTAGTTTTCTACTGATTCCTAGCTAAACTGGCTAGATTCTGGTATAACTGTGTCGAAATTAGCTCGAAAATCGTAGCTTTCGAGTGATTCCTAGCTAAACTGGCTAGATTCTGGTATAACTGTGTCGAAATTAGCTCGAAAATCGTAGTTTTCTACTGATTCCTAGCTAAACTGGCTAGATTCTGGTATAACTGTGTCGAAATTAGCTCGAAAATCGTAGTTATCTACTGATTCCTAGCTAAACTGGCTAGATTCTGGTATAACTGTGTCGAAATTAGCTCGAAAATCGTAGTTTTCTACTGATTCCTAGCTAAACTGGCTAGATTCTGGTATAACTGTGTCGAAATTAGCTCGAAAATCGTAGTTTTCTGCTGATTCCTAGCTAAACTGGCTAGATTCTGGTATAACTGTGTCGAAATTAGCTCGAAAATCGTAGTTTTCTACTGATTCCTAGCTAAACTGGCTAGATTCTGGTATAACTGTGTCGAAATTAGCTCGAAAATCGTAGTTTTCTACTGAGTCCTAGCTAAACTGGCTAGATTCTGGTATAACTGTGTCGAAATTAGCTCGAAAATCGTAGTTTTCTACTGATTCCTAGCTAAACTGGCTAGATTCTGGTATAACTGTGTCGAAATTAGCTCGAAAATCGTAGTTTTCTACTGAAAGTTTCCTATAGCCTCAGTCATAACTGGCTAGTATTCTGGTATATACTGTGTCAGAAATATAGCGCGAAAATCGATAGTATTTCTACTGATATCCTACAGCTAAACTGAGCTAGATTCGTGAGCTAACTGTGTGCCGAAATTAGCTCGAAATCGTAGTTTTCTTCTAATTCTTAATACCTAGCTAAACTGGCTAGATTCTGGTATAACTGTGTCGAAATTAGCTCGAAAATCGTAGTTTCTTTCCTCCTCCATACTGATAATAATTCCTCCTATCCGTTCGCTTATAACTGGCCCTTTTAAAAGAAACATTCTGAGACTGATGTCGCGAAATGAGGCTCCGAACAATGCGTATAAGTTGAATATCTACTTGATTCTAGCTTAAACTGGCTAGCTTCTGAGATACACTGTGTCGAAAATCGTTTCCTTCTCTTTCTCATATTTCACTAATTTCTCTCCTTTCATTTGCTCTTCTTTCTCCCTCCTCTATCCTCTGTCTTTCTTTCCTTCTATCCGTCTTTTCTTTCTTTCCCTGTCTCCCTAACTCAAAAATCGTAGTCTCTACTGAGTCATAGCTACTAAAACTGCTAGCTTCTGTATAACTGTGTCGCACTAGCTCGAAAATACGTCGTTTTCTATGATTCTTCTAGACAAAACTGGCTAGATTCTGTCTCTACTGCTGTCGACATCGCTCGAAAATCTTTAGCTCTCTGATGATTCTCAATAGATTGGCTAGTTCTGAGCTCACTGTGTCTGCACTCTAGCTCTGCACTCGTCGTCTTACTACTGCTTTCTAGGCATAAATGGCTAGATTCTAGATCACTGTGTCATTAGCTCGAATAATCGTAGTCTCTACTGAATCTCCTCTTAGCTTCTCCTTTCTCCTTCTTTACTTCTCTCCCTTTCTTCTCATTGCCTCTTCTCTGTTCGCCTTCTTCTCTTTCTTTTTTTTTCTTTTCTTTTTTTCTTTTTTTTTCTTTTTTCTTCTTTTTCTTTTTTTTCTTCTTTTTTCTTTTCTTTTTTTTTCTTTTCTTTTTTTTTCTTTTTTTTTCTTTCTTTTTTTCTCTTTTTTTTTCTTTTTTTTCTTTTTTCTCTTTCTTTTCTTTTTTTCTTTTTTTTTCTTTTTTTTTCTTTTTTCTCTTTTTTTTTCTTTTTCTCTTTCTTTTTTTTTCTTTTTTTTTCTTTCTTTTTTTTTCTTTTTTTTCTTTTTTTTTCTTTTTTTCTTTTTTTTTCTTTTCTTTTTTTCTTTTTTTTTCTTTTTTTTTCTTTTTTTCTTTTCTTTTTTTCTTTTTCTTTTTTCTTTTTTCTTTTTTTTTCTTTTTTTTTCTTTTTTTCTATCCCAATACTAATTTCTTGTTCCTTCACGCGCCATGGTATTTTTGTTAGTTAATGTCTGTTTGTACATCTCCAGTTATTTTTTTTCACCTGCCTATATGCTGTTCGAAGGTGTGTGTGATTTGTTGTAGTTTTCTGATTTTTTGTATCTCTTTTTGTTTACTTTTGTTATTTTTAGATTTCTTCTCACATTTTTGTTTTGTGTGTGATCCACACACTATTTGTCAGCAATTATGTCTTATATTTTTGTCTATATTTAATATTTTTATTTTGTGTGTATATCAAGTTTTAGATATTAGTATTGATATTTGATTTTATTCTACTATATTAGTTCTATTTTTTGTCTTTATCTTTTTTCCCTCTCTTTATGCATTTGTCTATTTTTCTGTTTTCTTCTGTTTTTTTTTGTTTTTCATATCTTTTTTTATTCTTCTTTTTTTTCTCCACCGTTTCCTCCCCTCGCCCTCCCCACTTTTTGTTTTTTTTTTTTTCCCTTTTTTAGTCTTATTTTTTCTTTTTTTTTTCCTTTCTCACCTTTTTTTTGTCATTTTTTTTTTATTTTATATTTTTTACCTTTTTTCCTTTTTTTTCTTTTTTTTTTCCTCTCTATAATATGGGGGGGGGAACACAAACAAAAAAAGAGAAAAGGGGGGGAATGGAGAAAAAGGGGGAGGGGGGGGGGGGGGAGGGGGGAATAAAGGGGGGGAACAGGGGGGGGAAAGGAAGGGCGGGGGAGGGAGGGGGGGGAGGAGGGAAAAAGGGAAAAAGGAAAGGGGGGGGGAGGAGGAAGGGAAGATAGAGAGGGGGGGGGTAAAGTGGAACAAGGGGGGGGGGGGAAAGGGAGTAAAAGGAGGGGTTAGAAGGAGAAGAGAGGGAGGGGAGGAGGGGGGAAGGGAGAGGGGTGGAAGAGGGGAGAAGAGAAAGAAAGAGAGGGGGAGGGAGGCGGGGAAGGAGAGAGGGGAGAAGAGAGAGGGGAGGAGGGGAGGAGAGAGAGGGGGAAGGGAGAGAAAAGAGGGAGAGAAGGGGAGGGGAGGGGAAGGGAAGGGGGAGGGGGAGAGGGGAGGGAAAGGTGGAGAGAGGAAGAGAGAGGGAGGAGAGGGAGATGTGTGGTGGGAGAAGAGGGAGAAGAGGAGGGAAGAAAGAAGAGAGGAAGAGAGAGAGAAAGGGAGAGGGGGAGGGGGAGAGGAAAAGGAGAGAATGAGAAGGGGGGGAGAAAGAGGGGGGAGGGAAGGGGAAGGGGGGGGAGGGGGGGGGGGAGGGGGGGGGGGGGGGGGGGGGGGGGGGGGGGGGGGGGGGAAGGGAAAAAAAAAAAGGGAAAGGGAGAGGGGGGGAGGGGGGGGGAGGAGGAGGGAGGGTGAGGGGGGAAGGGGGGGGGGAGGGGAGGGGGGGAGGGGGGGAGGGGGGGCGGTGGGGGGGGTGATGGGGGGAGGGGGGGGGGGGGGGGGAGGGGGGGGGGAGTAGGAAAAAGAAAAAGGGGAGGGGGGGAGAGGGGGGGGGGGGGAGGGGGGGGGACGGGAGGCGGGGGGAAGGGGGGTGGGGGGGGGGGGGAAAAGGGAGAAAAAGGGGGGGGAGGGCGTCCCATTTATTAAATATTTTTTTTGTTTGTTTTCGCTTTTTTTTGTGTTTCTTTTTTTTTTTTTTTTTTTTTTTTTTTTTTGTGTATGTTGGTGTTTTTTTTTTTTTTTTTTTTTTTTTTTATTTTTTATTTAGGAAAAATTTTTTTTTTTTGTTTTCCTTGTTTTCTCTGTTTATCTCTCTCTCTTTTATTTCTTCTCTCTTTTCTTATTTTTTTTTCTTTTTTTTCTCTCTTTTCCTCTTTTCTTTTTTCTTTTTTTCTTCTTCTATTCTCTTTTCTTTTCCTTCTTCTTTTTTTTCTCTTTTCTTTTCTTTTTTTCTTTTCTTTTCTCTTTTTTTCTCTTTTCCTTTTCTTCTTTTCTCTTTTTTTTTCTCTCTCTTCTTTTCTCCCTCTTTTTTTTTTTTTTTTTTTCTTTTTTTTTCTTTTATTTTTTATAATTTTCACACACATTTTTTTTTGCTTGATTATTTTTCTTTTTTTTCTTTTTCCCCTATTGCCCCATCTTTTTTTTTTTTCTTTTTTTTTTATCCCCCTTACTTTAACTTTATAATATTTTCTTTTTTTTTATTTTTTTTTAGTTATATCGGTTCGCATTATTTTCTACTTCCCCCTTTTCGCTTGCCCAAATTTTCCGCCTCTCCCTCTTGTTATATCCTTTTTTATTTTTTTCTATTTTTTTATTTTTTTTTTTTCTTCTTTTTTTTTTTTTTTCCGTTTTTTTTCTCCATTTTTTTTTTTTTTTTTTTCCTTTTTCTCTGTCTTATCATTTTTTTTTCATATTGTAAATTTTTCTTTATTTATGATTTCCATTTTTTTTTCTTTTTTTTTTCAGTATTCCTCCTTCTTTTATTTTTTTTTTTCTCTTTTTTTTTTTTTAATTTTTCCTTTAAGTGCTCATAAATAAAAAACAACGAAACAAACACAAAATTGACGTTGCACATCTCTCAATTTTCTGTTTCGAACCATAAGTACATATTAACCATTATTTACTACTATCTTTATGATTTTTTTTTATTATTTTTTCTACTTTTTTTAACACGTTAAATCAGTTTATTTTTTTTTCTTTTCCCCCCCAACATTAAAAAAAAAAAAAAAAAAAAAAAATACCGTGGGAGACGGAGCGGCCGGGAAACGAGGTATAAAAGATAACGTATAAGAAATTGACTACTAAATATTGAAAAAAAAAAAAAGAAGGATATAAATCACAATAAACAGGATCTTATTTTGTGTTTTTTTTTTTGGGAGGGGGGGGGGGGATTAAATAAAAACAAGTTTTTTTTTTTCACCGCTCCAACACCTTTTTTTTTTCAATTTTTCTCGAAGGGGTGGTATGTTATTTTTTATTCTTTTTTCCTTCACAACCTTATTTATAGATAAAAAATAAAAATTAATTGTTTTGAGGGGGGGTGTTACGGTGGATCAAAAAAGACATCTCCTGACGCGCAAGGCAAACACAAAGTGCTTCGTGTAAAAATCATCTAAATTGGTATAGGACTCGGGATTAGATTGAGTTATCTCCTAGGCGGTATTTTAATTTTATTTGTAAATGCAGAATAACGTAAAATGTGTTTGATACTGATTGCTATCGTCTTTATATGCAAACCTACATAATCCACTCAGGATTTTTGACGAATCTTTGAGGTCTCATTTCACCCCTTAAACGCAATACAGAGCCGCTACGAAAAATGTGCACTCGCTCATTTTTCGATGGACACCACATATCACAAGCTCAAAAAATCCGAGTATGACACTAAGGGTCGGATTCGAATAGTTTCCGTATAATTCCTAAAAATTATAGAATAAAAAAAATCGAATATGTCATAAGTGTTTGATTAATGGAGAATTTAGCCAAATTTCGTTGTCGATGGTGCATAGAAACTTGTTTTTCTAAGCTACGCGTTCAGTTTTGCCTTTGTAGTCTGAAATACTACATTAGTCTATTGTAGATGTAGTTCATCTTTAGTTAATTTGATGGAAGTAGAACAATGGTTATTTTCTCAAACTTCAGATCCCTAGTAGAAATGAAATCGAGGCGCTGACAAGGGCTTGGCTAGTTTGCCTAGATTGAAACCAGGCGCTAGCCAGTACAAAAGAACCTGTAGGTGCTACATGTCGTAGATCTGTAATATGATCCTGTAGCAGCAACAGGAAAGTTCTGTAGCTCCCACAGGACCAACAAGACTAGTCTTGTAGTACCAACATTAAAGACCTGTAACTACAACAGGATCAATTCTGTTGCTGCTACAGGATCATGTTACAGGTCTACGACATGTAGCTCCTACAGGTTTTCTCCCGTGTGCTATCTAGCGCCTGGTTTCAATCTAGACAAACTAGCCAGGCCCTTACCAGCGCCTTGATTTCATTTCTACTTGGGACACCATATTTATTCAATTTGCAAGTTAGCTGGTTTCCTATAGATACTCTGGCATTACTGGAATTACTGGAGACGAATAGTAGTTATAATATTAAATAGTAAACTATTTTAAAGAAATTTTATGATTTATATCAGTCAATTTAAACATTTGAAGCGGGAATTCGAATAATTCTCGTAAAGTTGTCGATACTTGTCTTAAACAGTTTAATAAATAAATAAAAAAGTAGTTTATTAGAAAGAAAAACTGAACTGTATTAGTCAATAAAAAGAAAAGAGTTTCATTTTTACTTCAAATTCGTGTTTTTTTTTTAAAACAAATGAAAATATTCAACCTCCATCTGCGGGATAAAGATTCCAGAAAAATATAAATTAAGGACAAAATTTTTTAGTAAATTAGTTCGCTTAAATTCGAGATTTTATGTCAACTAGATTGGAAAAAAGTCATTTTGGCAAGAACTAAGTAAACAGTGCACCACACTCAATTCTGCAGCATTTGTTGTGGTTCTTCTTCTTCTGGCGTTAAAGAATTTATCAACTGTTTGAGTAACTCTAGTGTTAATAAGTGGGCGTCTTAAGGAAAAAAATCATAATATATCCTTAATTTTTTTACGCGTGATGTTTTTTTAACTTTTGATACTCATTTAACGTTATTATGCTGCGTCCATTAAAATGGTTCTGAAATTTTATCGGTTCAAAATAAAGTTGATTGACACAGAACAAGACGTAGAAGCACTGTTCAATTTTATCGTGAAGAAACCGACTCGGAAGAAGAAGATATTGTCGCTTATTCTTCAAAAACAACTGCTGATGAATATAAGCGACAATTTTTCAGAGAAGCTTTAACGAGTGATAATTCTTCTACGGATATAGAACCAGAAAAAAAAAATGAAAAACTGGCGGTTTCAATATTTTGCCGTAAAGTAGGTATAACAGTCGGACCCACTTAAATGCAACCCGCATAAATACAAAACCCGCTTAAACGTTCCGCTCCTTTGTGTCCCATTATTTTTCCTTATACTTGCCATGTATTTTTGCCCGCTTAATTATAACCCGCTTAGGAGCAAAAACCGCATAATTGTACCCCTAAGTCATCTAAAAATACCCACATAAATGCAATTTGTTTGCAAACAAACTTTTTTTACTGCTACGTTTACAAAAGAATTGTTTATTAAAAGATACATTCTTAACGATGAAATCTCGAGACAAAAGTCAGTAAATTTACTTTAAATATAAATTCATTATACAATTAACGTTCGACTTTATAAGGTGTTTTTATAAACGGATATTAGGATGTTCTTCCTGGTTAAGGAAGAACTGGGTAAGCGAGAAAACTCTATAAGTGAGAGTAATTGTCAGGACCCGTAATTTTACCCCTCTAAAACCTCTATGAGTGAGAGACAAAAACTTGTATAAATGAGAGACGTTTTTCGCTCGTGGACCTCTGTAAGTGAGATTTTTAATTGCATGTACCTCTATAAGCGAGAGTTAAACATATTTATAACTCATTCTTAAATTTCAAAGAACTCTTATTCTATTAGAATGCCTGAATGTGCATATATTCTTGTTTTCTTATAATTCAAGGAACTCGTGCACGTTCCACAAATTTTTTGAATATTCGGCAGTTGTTGATAAAACGATATTTGATGAAATATATGAACTAGAAACGCAGAAAAAAATAACAAATTTTTTCAAGTAAATGTTGATGTTAGATCTTAAGTATTTTTTTTTGTAAGCATCTATCTCCAAACATGTATTATTCTAATAAATAATACCAATACATGCATGTTTATCGATACTTAGTACAAGAGAGATAAACGTCTCTTTTACCTCCGTAAGCTATAAACCTGGGTTAGTGAGAAACCTCTATAAGCGAAAAATAGATCGCAGTCCCTTGAACTTTCGCTTATCCAGGTTCGACTGTATTTTGAAAATTATAATTTGTCAACGGATCCAATCCAATTGAAGAAATAGAGAACCAAATATTATCACAAAATAAAAGTTCTATTCAAAAGGAAATTTCTGATCTAAAAAAAAATAGTAATATTAAAATACATTGTTTTCCATTAATCTGTACAACTGATTTATTTACGTTTGTGTTTCTTTATTTTTCTAAAATATAGTTTTAATGTGTATATGTAGTACCTATATAACTTGATTCACGCGAACCAAGATTAATTGCAAAATTATTGCCTCTAAGTGGGTCCCCGCATAAAAGCAAAATTGTTACATTTAAGCGGGCCCCGCATAAATGAGAAACTCTGATAAATGCAACGAAATCTCGTGTCCCGTCAAGTTGCATTTAAGCGGGTCCTACTGTACAAATATTTGAATAATTGAATACAGTCGAATCATGCACCGAGCTAGGGCACCTTGCCACGATATAAAAAATTCGTAGATCGGGAGCAGCAATTGTCTGTACATTAAAAGAGAAAAGGTTTTTCCGGTTTCGAAAGATTTCTGCTGTACTACCTGTGGGTATTGTAGATTAATATTAGAAAATACAGCTCGAATGCGAAACAAATACCCGGTGATTTTATTTTGACATGTATACAATCTAAGGGTACACACACAACAAACGCTGACGCCGACTGTTGCAAGTAAGATAACATCTCAAGGCCGGTCGGCTCAACAGCAGAAGCTTATTCATACATGTTGTAACATAGGAAATTAATGATTTAAATTTCATGTAATGATTACATAGAAAACTTTTTCTAGAATATTAAATGTTTTTGTATAAATAAAGAGGTCATTTGTAGAATTTCCTTCTTCTATGTTGCATGAAAATGAGAATTTTTCTCTAATATAATTCCAGTTGAATCTATTAGCTTTCTAGAAATTATTAAATTGTGATCTGGCAACACTGCTTAACTGTGATGTTTATTGTTTAAAAAATGTTGTTGTCGTCACATAATTTTTTTCTCATAAAGTTTCTGCTTACTCCTCCACGTAACAGATTGTTTTTGTTTTGTCTTTTTAATGGGAATAGATACAGAGACGTATTTATACTTATAATGCATCAATAGTAATATTTTGACTTTAAGTTCAATAAATTGATGAATTCCTTTATTTTTTTCTGACACCAAAATTGAACGCTACTGTACACATGCGATCATTCAATATGGGAGTCAAAGGGTTTAAAAATACGCATTGTTAAAAATTTCTGATTTTCTTCAGTCGGACCCTGTATACAAGCTTTTGAAAACGCCGATGGCTGAAGTCACCGACGTAGGCTTTTGTTGTGTTCGCATTTCGTTGCCGACTCGCTGGTCGGCAACCAGCGGCCACTATGTTATAGTCCATTTGAATACATGTAATCATTCTTGGTACCTATCTGCGCTTCCAGTTTTACGCGTTTTTTGTATGTGTACCCTAACGCATCAACAACGCGTGGAAATCTGCTAATTTTGTAAAATGCCTGTTGTAATCTACACCGCTCCTCTTTAGTTCTA
Source organism: Epicauta chinensis (assembly GCA_021725515.1). Taxonomy (NCBI): domain Eukaryota; kingdom Metazoa; phylum Arthropoda; class Insecta; order Coleoptera; family Meloidae; genus Epicauta; species Epicauta chinensis. The sequence goes on along the minus strand of JAEDXX010000309.1, from coordinate 73,617 downwards.
GGCATGTTTATATAACTTTCTCTTAACCCTACAATGCACACGTGAATTAAAATTACACCATTGCACACCTGGGGCCTCACAGGCCCATACCGCTGATGGCAGATACTTTGATAATAATTAAACTAATTTTTTATTGAAAAAAAGAATTTAACAAACTAAAACTGTTCATTCTATATCTTAAATGTTTTGGCCACTATGCATCGTCATGTTTTTCAAAATTTTTTGAACAATTGGGACACAAATAGTGAGTATGTTGTAAACAAATGCACTTGCTACGTATTTCACAGAAATAACGGCTTTTTCTTCTTTTGGTGCTGAAGGCACAGTCCCTTCTACTATTACTTGGACCAACAGTTGGTTCAGTGTCTTGCCCGAGTAGTCCAGCAAATTTTCTGGCGTTGCTTCTTGTTTCTGTGGGTAAATGAGTATTTGAGGCACGGTCTTTCAAATGATCTTTCGTTAGCTCCAGTTTGTTTTAGAAACGTTCTTCTCTTCTGAATGGTTGGTTGCTGAGAATTAAAAATTATAGCCGCATTTATCCCAGCAACATTCAACAGGCCGTAGAACACCACCATTGGCCAGCGTTTTGTGTTGCTTGCTACGTTGTATTCATTACATAGTTGATCGACTGTGTCTACTCCTCCTTTTGTTAGATTATAAAATGAAATAATCTCAGGCTTCCTTTGGTCCCCCGTAGCTTAATCGGAAACTGATGCAACCATTTGAAGATTTCTGTACCTCTGTTTTTAGCTCTTGATATTACAGGAAGGTACATAGAATATGGCAGATCAAACTTGCTATCCTTCTTTTTTATTTCAAGTTGAATGTCTGGTTGGGCCTGTCAGACCCGACGTGTGCACTGAAGGGTTAAATTAGCTATTGCTCCTGTTACCTGTAATAATTTCTTTATGAAATTTTATAATATTTTTTGATTATTCAGGCACTTACCTTATGAATTGCTTTAGTGCTTTTATAGATTTCAACGAAATCACCAATAACGTTCAAAAAGCTACTACTACTGCGTTTGTTGACTGGAATTCCATCGTCGTCTGAATACTAATGAAATATTTTTTGCAATGATATGTTGTTTAAGCTATTTCCTGACTTATTATTCGTTTTAACAATAATGTCATTGTCTATATTTTGAGAAATACAGTCATTTAAAGTTGTTAAATCTTTTACATACTTCTGGTAAGTAACGTTTGTTAGCTTTGAACATAGCTCGGATAGTTGCTTCCTTTTGTCACTAACCGTCATTGTATTAATTTTTTTCTTTTGTGAGGTAGATTTTACAGTAGGGTGAGTGCCCCAGTAATGGACACGCAAGAGAAATTGTTTGTATGTTTGTATGATAAAACATATCAAGTTTTAGTTAACCAATATTTCAAATATGTCAATCGACAGCATTTTTTATGTAGGTGATGATAATATTATATTAATTTATTTATATTTAAATTGAAAATTTTTATAAAGTCGAGTGTGACAAAGTGTCAAATGTGCCAGTGGTGGACACATTTTCATGGGTAATGGACACAAGTGAAGTCAGTAATGGACACAGTAAGTAACAAATATTTTATTGGTATTTTTCCATTTCAGGAACAGTGTAATGGCCTCTATTATTTTTCAGCTTTGGTTCCTCAATACCACAGATAATATCTTCTTTGAAGTAATATAAAATATCAGCTTTAGCTGGCCATTTCCATGAACCCATACCAGCGATCGTCATGCTAGAGATTTCGGCTCCTAGTAGATCCTTTTTCAAGATAACTCCTAAATAGATATAAAAAGGTATATGACAATGAAGTGGAACAAGAAAACCAACGTTATCATGTAAGTACCAAACAATGCTACCATCGTTTGTATTACTCACCAGGATAATAATATTCCTCATATTTCACGATTACGTACTTCCCATCTTCTAAGGCTAACTCTTCGTTTTCCCCCAAATCTATATCATCTTCATCTTCTTCACAAGCTAATGTCAGAATCAGAACTTTCTTCAATAGGTGACAATTCTTTCTTCTTTTTTTCCTTAGGACAGAGTTTTTTATTACACTGTATCATATAGAATTCTCGATATTTTCCGCTCGCTACGACTGCAGGAAATATTGTCCTCTTTCGTTTTGGTGTCACATCTTCAACACAGTTTGGAAATATCAGACACTTCTTAAATGGTGTTGGTACTTTGTATCCCATTTCTTCTTTCTTTTGATAAATGGTTTCAGTTTTGTCAGGAGTTTCCCACTCTATGTTTGTTGTTGCTTCCAGAATCGGCGAAAGTGATTCACTGCTTATATCCTGCTGATTGTTGGATGTTCCTGGTGTTTCTGGAATATTCTCATTTTTGTATGCCAAAGGTATCCTCTCAGGCGGATGAACATTCAGATTATTATTTTGCTCAGATATTTTGGTGCCATCATTCTTTAGAGCAAACCAAACTTGATAAAGATCTGTTGATTTAATATCTCCTTCCCAATCATGTCCACTCTCGTAAGTTTCAATAAATTGTTGAAGAGTTTCTTTTGCAATCTTTTGTTCTATTGCCTCAATGATCCCGATATGTTTTTGTTGGGATTGAGGTTCAACAGTATCAACAAGTTTTCTGTTCGGAATACATTTGGAATAATCGACATTATTTTTATCAAAAGGAAACAGACCACTTTTCCTGAAGCCGTTTTGAATTGTTTTGGATGTAGCATATTCATCAAATACTGGTTTCAAAATTGAGCCAAATGTATATGTCGGCGGCGTACTCTCAAATCAGTTATTTAGAAAAATCCCTAGTCATTCTCTAATCGACTTGGCAGACTGCAAAACGATGAACATTTTGAAATGTTTCGCTATTCGCCTGACATTTTCAGGCATTTACTTAAATGTTTTAGAGCATAAAATCTTTTTATAAAATGTTTGATTTAAATATCTATTTTTCTCAGGCGTTCTGTAAAATGACAACCTGTGTTATAACCTTACAATTAGAAATCAGTTTCGCGCTTTTTATTTGTCTACTATAAAACAAAAACCGCCAAAGTGATTGCTAATTGTTAAAATATTTATTATATTATTATTATATAAACGTGTGAATATGTCAGAAGACAATACCACAATACCATCCAACAATTCAAACGCCTTCAATGAAGAATTGCAATCATATTATTCAGGTAAGAACGTTTAAACAATTAATCGCCACATAACCTCAAATCAAAATATAAACATCAAAACGGTTGCAGAAAAAATAATGTTCTGTATATTAATTTCTAGCTCATGAGAAGAATAATACGAAGCCTTGGACTTTGGCAAAAATAGAAGAAATCATCAAAATTTTAGAAGATTAAGTTGAGAATATTTCAGTAAATGTATTAAATTTGAACTAACAATAATTTAATGACAAAAAAAATATATTCCTGTGTCCGCTGTAAAAAATCCATGCGTCCAGGCCTGCCCCTGACTGATTTGAGGTTATGTAGCGATTAGTTGTTTATACATTCTTACCTGAATAATACGTGTGTAATTCTTTATAGAAGAGGTTTTAATTAATGAATATGATATTTGTCTTCCGATTGTAACATATTCATGCAATATTTATATAAAAAATACGTCGAAAAATATAAGGTTATAACACATGTTGTCATTTTACAGAAAGCCTGACAAAAATAGATATTTAAATCAGTCATTTTATAAAAAGATGTTATGCTCTAAAGCATTTAAGTAAATGCCTGAAAATGTCAGGCGAATAGTGAACCCTTTTAAAATGTTCATCGTTTTACAGTCTGCCAAGTCGATTAGAGAATGACTAGGGATTTTTCTAAATGACTGATTTGAGAGTACGCCGCCGACATATATCTTGTTACTTCCTTTGCGAAATTTGCAAACTTCCAAGTTCTTACAGCTTTTGACCATCCCGCTTTTAGTGCCTTAAATACGGCTACATTAGCTGTCTGCATAATGTGTGTTGTATTCGGGAAGAGCGAAATTAAAATAACACCATGATTGTCGCAAAGCTGGCTCACTTGTTGAGTTAAATGTGAACGATGCCCATCCACAAAAAGCAAAATCGGTCGAGTGATATTTGCAGATTTTAAATAAGGTATAAAATGATTAGCAATGTATTCATAAAAAACTTCAGAATTTATCCATCCAGTATCAGATCTGCCTAATGCCCAGTTTTCAGGGACAGACTCAACAATTGCTTTAGGCATTTTTTTATAGGGGAATATTAGCATTGGCGGTATAACCTTCCCATCAGCGGAAAACATAGCCATAACGGTAATCTGTCCTTTTTCAGAACTCACTCGTTGATAAAAATCTTCTGTTGATTTGGATGCACCTAACACATTTCCAGTTTTAGGACACAGCATAAAGCCCGATTCGTCAGCATTAAAGATTCTTGTGGGATCATCAAGTACATTTGACAAGTTATTTTCTATGCAATAATCCAACACTTTATCGAACCACTTATGAATCCGATCTTGAGTAACAGCTGCACGAGCTTTTCCTACAGCTTCTGCATGCTTCTCTTTTATCTGAGGATGTCTTTTAAGGAAACCTCCAAACCAGGATCGACCTGGAGTTTTAGATTCGTTTAAATATCGCGTCTCTCTTCCTTGTTCTTCAAGATATTTTTTTACAGATGAAACGAGATTAGTCCGATATACTAGAAAACCTTTTTTTGATATCGCAAGTGTCCATGTCACTAATCTTCTGTTTCAGTTAATTCCCAATTTTCGGATGAGAGTGCTGCGAGGAACACCAAACTGACGAGCAGCTGCTTTTTTTGTTAAGCCATGTTCCTTCACCGCCTGAATGGCTTTCTGCATGTTGTCTTCTGTGTATGCAAAGAAGTTTCTCTTTTTCTCTTTTTTCTTGTTTATTTTTCCCATTGCTGTCAAAATACATAACTAAACTAATATTTATAGTAGAAATATACCTTGGATGTCCATTACTAAATTTTGCATTTTCAGAAATGAACACCCCCATGTCCATTAAGAACATATGCTTACATTATTCATACCAGTAGTGGTCACCCCATCAAATATCGTTATTTTTTATAATTTGTTTTTTTACGTGCAACTTTACATTTATAACCTACCTTATCAAATTTGGATAATGAATTTATAAAAACTCCACCAGGATGCAACAAAACAAATTAACGAAATTTATTTGCAACGAAACGCAGACAAACTTAAAACAGCTGTTTCAACGCTCGGCTGCCATAATGAACTTTATATTTGACAGTAGTGTGAAGTTAGCCAAGTAAAACCGCAGTATCATGTGTAATATGAACTACTGTACATGTGACTTACAAAAAATAACACATAATTTAAAACTTTATTAGGTAAAAAATGACAATATCAAATAACGATTTATATAATATATAAAAATAAATAAATAATCAAGCTATGTATGTATTAGCAATATTTCTACATTCTTCTAGCTTTAATGATAGAAAACTCATTAATAACGTCATCTAAATCTAAACTATTACATATTTCATTTTCTATACTTATTGTTGCTAGATTCTTTAGTATTTCCTGTGACATGCTTGATCGTAGGTGACTTTTTATTAATTTTAATTTGGAGAACGACCTTTCTCCAGAAGCTACCGTTAATGGAATCGTTAAGAAAATACGCAAAGCTATTGACAAATTAGGAAATAACGTTGTTGAATTATTTTCAAATATAAACTGTAAGACATCGAAAGATGTCATTTGTGGCTTTATGTACTCTTTCATAATTCATCACATAAATCTTGAGCACTTATATCAGTTTCTTTCCTAACCTGTTCAGATAGAATATTTTGTAAATTTTCACAAGATTGCATTTTTGTTTCTTTTTGAATGTTTGATAAACTTTCAATATTACAAAGAAAACCAAAATTATTGTTATGTAGTTTCAGTAAATCAAACCTATCAATCAATGAATTTAGACCTACATCTAAAATTGCAAAAAAAAAATATTTGAAATTTTGTTTCTGGATCTTGAACGGTGTCTTCTGTACTTTCATATTCAAACATTCTTTTCTTTTTCTTTTTCCGAATTACTGACGAGGGGGGAAATGTATTTTCAGCTTCCATATCTCTTGCCACTTTTGTTGCCTCGTCCAAAACATTTTTAAATTCAAAATCACACCTACTGCTTATCAAATATTTTTTCAAGTCTTCTAAAATTCTTAAACCACTCTCTATATATTAGAATCAATTTTTTGCAATACTTTACTAGCTACATTTACAGGTGACAATATATTGTACCAAATAATAATTGCATAAATGAATTTAAACTGTCTTATTTTTATTGCTAAAGATTTGGCTTGAAATTTTGGTTTGCATCCTCAGATAATTCATATAATGCGTCATATATTTCACCTAAATTATATCTTAAAGTTTTCATAGCCGAGACTCTGCTCTCCCATCTAGTATCAGAAAGAGGTTTAAGAGTTAACGTAGGTACATATTTTTGAAAAACCTGCCAATGGTAAGTGGAAGAAGAGAAGTAAACATATATTTCTTGAATCAAATAAAAAAATTCCATTGAATTTGGAACTGTTTTAGCCGCATCATTTACCACTAAGTTTAAACTATGGGCAGCGCAAGGTATGTAAAATGCCCTAGGGTTTATATCGAATTTTTTTTTTGTAGGCCATTATGTTTTCCCCTCATATTTGAGCCATTATCATACCCTTGGCCGCGCATATTATAAATACTGATATTTTCTTTTGCTAAAAAGTCTAGTATAAATGCTTCTAAACCGACACCGGTAGTATTTGTTATCGGACAAAAAGCCAAAAAATGCTCACGGATTTCCACCTTTTTACTATCTTTGTTAAGAAATACAAACCGTATAATGATTGATATCTGTTATATTGATTATTGGGTAGTATTTTGAACAGTTAAGCATTTCCAATATTTTTTGTTGAATTTTTGTTGCTAGCAATGAAACAATTTCATTTTGTATTATATTCCTTAAATAATAACAAAACATTATCAAATTTTGCAATCGTTTCAACCATTTTTAAAAAGTTTCCGTTATTATCTTCATAAAGTTTATTATTTGTTCCTCGAAATGCCAAATTTTGTGAAGCTAAATATTGTACAACGTAAATAGTTCTTTCTAAAACGTCTCTTCATCGTTTTTTTCTTTTTTTTATCAAATTTTCATTGATGGTGTCATAGTGGTGTTCAATTTTAAATTTTTAATTAACTCCATCCATGATTTATACGAATCACCATGTAAAGATCCTTTCTCATTTCGGAACTTAATGGACATTTATTTTTCTTAAAAATTTTACAACAAAAGCAAAAAGTTGCATTTTTGGTCTTAGAATATACCAGCCAACTTCTAAATACTTTTTCACCATTTTTAATGTCCTTTCGAAATAAACGCCTGAAAAACTTTGACCATTGTTATCTTTCGGATATACAAAATTTTGAATCTTAACTGGTCCTATTTTTAATGTCTTTTTCATTTTTTCATTTATATAATCAGGCCATAATGCGGGATCAGCATATTTTTCTCTTGGATCTTCAGCAACTTCAGTAGCCGTTTCTTTTTCGAAATTTTCAATCCAATCTGGATTATCGTTGCACGATGACGATATACTGTCAGATGAAGATGATTTCGATAATGGTGATTTCCGTGTTGTGCTTTTACTAGTACTTGGCATCGCTTCTTGGCATGATGTGGAAGAAAGAGAAGTTTCAGTGGATAAATTGATAAATTTCATTATACTACTCGTACATTTTTTTACTTCTTCCAACTTTTTTATTTTATTTTTTCGGTAAGCGGCCCCCGACAATTTTTTTCTTTTCTCGGACATCTAAATATGGAGATTTAATTTTGTTTAAAGAATGCGTAGATTTAATAACAAATAGAATTTCACTTTTAACAAGTACTATTAAAAAAAACAATATAAATTTATATTGAAGCTTACCTTTTTCAACGGAATAATTATAATAAAAAACTTTGACTGTGTATGTTGTAAACTCAAATCAACAAAAAGCACTATTTTTATTTAATTATACAATTACACTTGCATCTAGTAGTATAGTTCAGGCGCTGGAGGTACTTGAGTATGCATGGAGGGGGCGACGCAATTTTTTTTGAAAATATGCTTCATTGACCCTTAATTGATGAGAAAGTGTTTGATGCCCAGCGAAATTCGTGTTCAATTTTTTTTTATAACCAAAAATTTTAAAAATGGCTTATCAGGTCTAGAATTCCATAATTATTTGTAAAATTTAATATATTATGAACCAAATCGGTAGAATATTCATTAAATTTTTAATTTGAAGTCAAATATTTATCATATGCCGTATTTGTTTATAACAAATCCATTTGTTACTAAAAAAACGGTCAATTCTATCGTTTTATCATTATATTACTTTAATGGTACAAAATATGAAAAAATCATAAGGAACAATTTTGTAGAAAATTTAATTGCGAACAAATCATGTCATTAGCAAAAATTCGAAAAACTAACATTTCTTATGTTATAGAGCTTTAAAGGTCAGATTTTCGAGCGTAGTGCTCATTTTATACCTTGCAGACAGCGTTTTTCAACTTTGTCAGTATATAAATAATTAACTAATTGAGATAATCACCTGATTCTACTTTTATTTTGTTAGAAATTCAATATTCTAACCAGAATTTGTTAAAAAAATATCGAAACTTTATTGCTTCTCAGTTTGAATTAATTATTACAAGATATTCGAAAAAATTGTTACATAACAGTTACAAATTTACCTAAAACTGTTTTAGGTAAATTTGTAACTGTTACTTCTATTGAAAATAAATGACAATTGTTAGATAAAATTTAAAAAATCAATTATTTCAAACATTTTTCGGTTGTTTTTGGAAACTTGGGGGACACCAGAAAAAATTTAAAAAAAAATATGATGAAATATGCATAGGAAATAGACAATACAATGTTTAAAAGCATATATAGATCGTCGTTACCGCCACCGTCGAGCTGCCTTCGCCGCCACCAAAAAGATTGTCACGGCACTGGTCTCGCTGTCAACATGTAACGTCTAAACCGAGGACGCATTCTCGTACACTAGGAGGCGCTTTATAAAGTATTCAACGTTGCCACATGTATATAAAATTCATCTGATTATTTAATTGTTATAAAGATATATTATAAATAAATAAGAAACGCGTCCAAGATTTTCACCTTTTCTTTCTTTTCATTCGACAATCACGGTAGAAAAATATATTTTTCTATTTTGCGTTAATAATGGCGCTATTATTAAACTCGCTACTGTATCGAGATGAGCTCATTTCGATACAAGTGCTGAAAAGTAAAATGTAGAATGCTTTTTTCCACTAGGTTGGTAACATTTTCATTGATTTTAACAACTGTCAAAAATCATAAAAACAAGATACTTAATATACCGTTTTTCGTACTGATCTTTGGATTTATCGGGTAGTAAATTACTTCCTGCATGTTAGGGAAAGATTACTCGTGTGTTTTTAAAAACGAGATTTCGAAAATAATAGTTATTTATGTATCAAGGGCATAATAACGATGTTTATATTCGAGGGCAACAGTTTACAATTCCGAGGGCCTCCGGCCCGAGGATTTGTAAGTTGCCCGAGATTTATAAACATCGAGTTATGCCAGAGGTTCATACAACGTTTTATTTTTCACTTGAAAATTATTTTATTTTTCACTTGAAAATTAATTACAATTAATTATTTTTTGACAAAAAATGCGTATTTATAAAAACGAAGTCTACTTTGAATTTGTACGTTATTTTGTATCTAAGACGATGAAGTCATTTATTTTTTTAATAACAAAACTTAAAAATCCGTGTGTGATGGGAAAAGAAATTCCGAAAACAATATCAGAACGTGCATTAAAAGCTGAGGAAGAGTTACTCCCAAAAAGTTACGATCGCTTTATGAAAGAGAGCTCCAAAAATTTGAAGACTGGAGAAATAAAAATTCTTTGAAAACTGCCAGTGAAACAGTTCTAATGGTATATTTTCATGAATTGGTACCTATTGTTTAATGATCCTACTTTTATGTCAGTTTCTTGCATGTCTTATTACGCCCGCATATCTTATTATGCCCTAGGTTGAAATGACGGTTGTTATATATCGCGTATCCAAGATATAAACAAACAATTATATAGAAGTGAAAAATAAAAATATTATCAAACACAATTTTATTAATTTTTAAATTCTAATGATCAACAACTCATTATAACAACGAACAATATTATAACTTTTTCAAAAAATCATGTGTTCTTGACGCCAACTCTATATAAATAAACTAATATTCCCCAACATTACTCCCACCTAGAGTTGGTGTCATGATTACAAAATTATAATTCTAATTAATCACGATACCTAGACGGCATAATAACTTTACGACCACTCTTGGTCATTTTTATATTATTTTGATTTGCATCTACTTCTAAACGATACAATCTCTGAATCGGACGGATAAGTTCATTATTTGCGGTCTTCAATTTTACTACTCTACATTCACCATCATGACCTGATATCACTTCAACACAATTTCACCAACACTAAGATTATTGTTTTCTAACAAATTAGGTTTTTGCATCAAGTTACCTAGATATTCGTTACGAAAACGTTGTTTCAGGTGATGTCTAAGATTATTTATATATAACACACGCTTGTTCAATCTTTTACCATCCGTTCGATCAATTTCAGGTACCCCTTCATTCTTTAACTCATGCAGAAACATGTTAGGACTTATAGCCGCCACACTTGGATCACCATCCATCATATATGTGAGTGGTCGAGAATTCACCACTGTCTCACACTCGTTTAATAAGGTTAACATCTCCTCATAGTCTAAACAAGCCCTACCTAGTACCCGCATCAAAGAATCTTTGACTATTCGAATAAGTCTCTCCCACCAACCGCCCCACCAAGCTGCCGTTGGCGGATTGAATCGCCATTCGATACGTTTTACTGTTGCATATTGTTGAATCTGATTCCAATCAATTGCAGAATGAATATTTGCTGCCCCAACAAAATTCGTACCATTATCACTGTAAATAATCTTAGGTCTACCTCTCCTTTCAACAAATCGACGAAAAGCCTATAAAAAACATATAGTAGACATAGACGTCACTAATTCCAAATGTACAGCCCTATAAACAGCACATGTAAATAAACAGATCCATGCTTTCTGACCATTCTTTAAATGTAGTGGTCCAGTATAATCTACACCGGTAACTTCAAACACTGCAGCATCTCTAACTCGATCTACTGGTAAAGCACAAGGTGAAGATTCAAGATTTTTCACCGAATATCGTTTACATGTTAAACAATTCTTAATCACATTACGTACTGCTCTTCGCCCTTTTATAACCCACTCTGCTGCACTCTTCCCGCAATGAGTTCAGCAGAATTTGTGTACCAGCATGACACATTCTCTTATGTCTATTCATAATCAGTAGTTTAACAACTTGATATTGATCAGGTAGAACAATTGGATATCTGAAACTTTCAGTGTCATCGCGTAAAGTTATTTTCGTTTTGACTCTTATAATATCATCTTGCTCACGAAATATATTCAAATTCGAAATCTTTTTAATATTTTCGCCGTCATAAAATTCCTTTTGAATTAATTTGATCAATTGTTTCTCGGCATACAAGATTTCTTTCAAATTTAAATCACCTCTCATTCGATCATCGTTTTTCTTCATATAATTTTTTAGAAAACGAACAATCCAAGCAATCAAGTTTACAATTTTTGAGTAGTTGGAAAAATAACTATAATACCATTTTCTGTCATTGGCTAACGAACTTGTCGCTGACATCATAGATTTAACAAATGTATTTCTTTGTTGACAGTCCCAATCAGATTCTGGCCAATCTGTTGATTCTGATTTTAACCAAGAAGGCCCCTCCCACCATCTCGATTCTAAGAGTTGACGAACGTTACAACCTCGGGATGGTAAATCTGCCGGAATTTTATTACTCGATACATGTCTCCAATTTTTTATGTTTGTAAGCTGCCTAATCTCTTGTACTCTATTTTTTACAATTACTTCATACTTATCATTATTACTCAACCACGACAAGACCGTAGTGGAGTCACTCCAATATGTTACTGGGACTTCACTCAAAAATTTTAAATTGTGCACGCGCACCAATTGTAGCCGCCATTAATTCAAGCCTCGGAATAGTCATTTTCTTTAATGGAGCTACACGTGTTTTTGCCTGAACAAGGTGTACTTCTATTTTATTTTCTGTTTTAACACGTATAAATACCGCTGCAGCATAGGCGGATTTGGAAGCATCAAAAAAGGTATGAACGCTTACATTATTTGGTCAGTTTTTATCAATCATAATCCATCTTGAAAGTTTTATATCGGATAACATACCAAGTTGAGAATACCATTTTATAAATTTAGTCTTCGTATCTTCATCAACCTCTGCACCCCAACTTATACCTGTGTGCCAGGTTTGTTGTAACAGCAGTTTGGGAACAATATTTATAGGGCATATAAATCCAATAGGATCGAATAATTTATGTGACACTGATAAAATTAACCTTTTTGTAATACATTGATCTGCTAACGGTTTTGCAAAATTCATATTAATTTCCAAAGTGTCTAATTTTCTATACCATTTAAGCCCTAAAACTGATGACACAGGATCAATTCTCGAATTTATATCTGACGTATATTCCAATCCGCGAAGATCGAAACACGCACTCAGCATCATGGATTTCGATTCTTTAATAAACTTGTCAAGTTCGAAATGATTCGCAACACTTGTTACACAATTGTCTACATAAAAACTTTCCAAAAGTTTTTCGGCAATTTCTTTTGAAAATTTGTCAACCGTTATGTCATTTTCTATTTGATTTTTTATCTTCTCTAAATGATAGTTTATAACACCCGCTAACAAAAATGGACTACTTTTGACTCCAAACACTACTCTAGCATGTCTATAAACTTTAACATTACCATGTTCATCCCACCATAAGAATTTTAAATAGTTTCTATCATTTTCATAAACACTTATTTGCAAAAAAGCTCGTTTTATATCTGCTATTACCCCGATATTTTGAAGTTTAAAACGTAATAAAACCGACGGTATTAGTTCCATTAAATTTGGGCCCACTTCTAAACAATCATTCAACGACGGATTATTTTTTATTTTTGCCGATGCATCGAAAACAGGTCTTATTTTAGTAGTTCCACTATCTTTCAATACATGTCTGTGAGGTAAAAAATGACCAGAAATGTCACAGCTCTCTTCTGTTATTTCTTCCACGACCCATTCTTTTAATACTTGATCGTATTTTTCAAGATTACCTTCTGCTCTTAATTTTCTTGTTAATGTTTGTAATCTACGTTCGGCTACTTCATAATTCGTAGGTAATTCTGGTTTGTTATCAACCCAGGGAAGTTTAACTTCGTACCTCCCTTGTTCATTTATTTTAATAGTTTCCAAAAACCGTTTTTGAACTTCGATATCTTTTTCTCGTTGTATTTTTGTTTCAACTGGATCTCTTATACCAAGGGTATCTAATTCCCATATATCTTATATTTTCGACGTGGTAGTAAACATCGAAATTACTGTATTAATAGCCGTTTCTGTTTCATTTTTAGGTACTTCACCCATAATCGTCCAACCCAATTTTGTTTCTAATGCTACTCATCCACAATCTAATTGTTCTTTATCACCAGTAAATAATTTTCCAGCAACATCAGCTCCAATTAATAACTGTATAGATTCTTTAATTTTGCCTAAATCAGTCAAGACGATACCAGATTTTTCTAATTCTTGTATCCAAAATCCATTTTTGATAGGCGAAATTCCATTTACCAACATTTTTTGTCTTAACAATTCCATGCTACATTTATATTTATTATCCATCGAACTAACATCAACTTTGTAACGTTTGTGATATTTTTGAGTAGTTTCTATACCTCCAAATAAAGAATGTATTTTCTTTGCCAAGGCATTTTAAATTCATTTTATTTATCATTTCTTCTGTTATATAAGAATTTTGGGATCCAGTATCAATCATAGCTCGTACCGATATTACACGATCTCCACTTTGCAATTTCACCACAAGTGTTTGCAAAAATACTTCTGGACTTACTGAATTGGTCAAAACATTATTAACTTTATTCTTTTCTTTATCCGACTTGAGTTGACCATAGCTTTCTTGAGAATTATCTAATTTCGGACACATTAATATTACATGTCGACCATCACATATAGCACATTTTAAAAATGTCTTACATTTTCTCGCAAAATGATTCGATCTTAGACAATAGAAACAACATTTTTTTTCATCTATGATTTTTTTTACCATAAAATATACAATTAAATGTTTTTGACATTTGTTCATTTTTGACACTGACAAGACTTGCTGCTGTCGGTATATCCTTTTCTTTTGTTGTCAGTGGTCTCTTTTTCTTCTCTTTCGTGTCAATTGTTAGATCAAACCCTGTATTTGCTAACTTTATACGTTCTTCGTTTTGTACTTCCGAATGTATGAAGACCATTAACTTTCTTTATCTTTTATCAGTAGTTGTTGATTCATGTTCTTCTAAATTTGCCTTTTGAACTGTCGATAATCTTTGCCAAGTTCTCAACAATTCTTCTGGTAAACTTGATTCAACCAACGGAAATAACATTGATGCGTATTTTTCACTAGTAACACCCAGAGATTCTGATGCTCGTAAATGCGATTCTAATTTGTCATATAGAGTACAAAGATCCTGTTTATCTTTATTCATCACTTTTTTTAGTACTAAAGATAATAATTCTCTTACATATATTTCTATGAGCATTTCTTCTTGACCAAATCTTGTATCACATTTTTATAATTCTCTGCCGATGGTGGGAAACTATCTACGAATTCTCTGGCCCTACTTCCTTCTATTGTGGCTTGAATAAGATATTGAAATTTATCTTCATCAGCCAATTCTTCATCATCATTAATTTTACGAAACTGGCCCCAAAAATGTAACCATTCTTTTACATCGCCACTAAATTTTTTTAATTCAATATCGGGAACTTTAAATTTACGTCGAGAATTATGATTTCATACCGATCAAACCGAAGAATTGTTATTATCTCCATTATTTCCAGAATTTTCCACAGTTTTTAATATTTTAAGTACTTCTATTCTAATGTAATTGTATCTACGCTGGTATTCATCTGTGTTCTCTAATTCTGAATCATATTCATTTTGAGTCATATCACTATCGAGCATTTTCTGGAAAACAGCATCATCCAATAACAAGAGGTTGGCTTCAATTTCCGTTTTATTAGTGACTTCTGATTCCAAATTTTCCATCAATTTATCGCACAATTTTGTAAATGCACGACGAACTATACTATGCGCTTTCTTATCTCTTTCCATTATTATAGTCTCGCTTCTCCTTTTTCAATCAAAAACACACTTAAAATTGTCCTGTCACCGTCGCCACTTTGTTAGGGAAAGATTACTCGTGTGTTTTAAAAACGAGATTTCGAAAATTAATTAATTAATAAAAAATGCATTCATATAAATTCAAAATTCATAAAAAATAAAAATTGGTAAAATTGATGGTGATAAGAACAAATAAATCTGGAACATTTTGATTCAAATTTCAACCTGTCTGAGTACGTATAATATTAATTTTAAATCTATAATTTTGTAATTATTTTGTTGTTGATAGAATCCCTTATTGTATATAGTTATTTTGTTAAAAATCAATTTCACATTGTATATTTCCTTATATTTTTTAGTATGGTGCTTTTAGTTTCGTTTTTTGTCTTTGTTCAAAAAATTAATTAATTAGTACTAATATATTGTTTTCTTCTGATTTTAATACAGCCTGAGAACTGACGATGGCGTAAGGCCGAAACCGGTACTCTAGTGAATAAACTTTAAAATTTGACTCTTTGTAAGAATTTTTTAATAAATATCAAAGTAATCTATGTTAACCTATGATAGAGGAGAAGGTGTAAATATAGAATATGCATGTAATATGGAATACCTCGGTTTTGACTAAACCAAATGCCGCCCCCTATCGAAAACCGGCTAAACTTATGCATGTTTGTTTCGGTTCTTAAGGTGTGCACGTGTAAATTTTGCGTCCTGAAAAGTTTAACACGTAAGTGAATATGCAAGCCTATTTTTTTTATTTGCATGTTTTTATTTAAATATTTGTAACGATGCCACTGTATATAAACTAAAGTTTAAGATGACATTGCATTTGTTTAGTTTCTTGTTATGTTAGCCTAGATCTAACCTGAAATATTGGTCACATGGGTTGTTGGTAATATGGAATACTAGTATTCCATATTTACACCACGTTTTTATTTTTTTTAGGATGCCATGAAAAACTGAACGTCCGTCACGCAATAGTAAAAGAAAGCAATAAGAGGACATGACTAGGGCCATCCAGGCAGTGAGAGAAAAAACAATAGGATATCTCAAGGCATCCAAAACCTATAGGGTTCCTCGTACAACGCTCTTTCGTCTGAGTCAAATTAACACAGTTCCACCAGATAAGGCTGCAGCAACTAAGCTTGGAGGAAAATGTGTTTTGGGACCAGAGCTAGAGAAGCTACTAGGTGATTACATTTTAAAAATGGAGTCCCAATTTTACGGGCTCACAATGACAGATCTGAGGCGCATGGCTTATCAGTTGGCCATAAGGAATAAAATCAAACACCCATTTTCTACATCTGGATTAGCAGGCACAGCCTGGGTTGATTTGTTTTTAAAGCGACATCCAAAATTGTCAATAAGGAAGACAACGGGGACATCATTTGCAAGAGCTGCAGGTTTTTGTAAAGAAAGAGTTGCCGGCTTTTTTGACCTCCTTGAAAAGCAATTGCCCTATTCCCCGAACAACGTTTATAATGTAGACGAATCAGGGTTAACAATTGTCCAAAGTAAAGTATCGTCAGTAATAGGGCTGAAAGGCAAAAGTCAAGTTGCTTCATTAACATCAGCAGAGAGAAGGGCTCTGATTACAGTTATCTTTTGTATAAGTGCCGCTGGATACTTTGTGCCTCCCTTAGTTATTTTTCCTAGGAAAAATATGTACATTCAGCTCATAAAGGGAGCTCCTCCTGGGTCCGTAGGAGTTGCACATCTACCCGGTTGGGTACAGTCCCATATTTTCACCCAGTGGTTCCGTCACTTTATCCAGTACACTAAACCAACTGAAGAAACCCCCCTTCTGTTAATCCTTGACGGCCATTACAACCACACTTGCAATATCGACGTTATCGACCTTGCAAGGGAAAACCATGTTAACATTTTATGTCTGCCTCCTCACTCGACGCACAAGCTCCAGCCTTTGGATAAGTCATTAATGGGGCCATTAAAAGTCTATTTTAGTGAAGAAATTCGTATTTGGATCCGTCAAAACCAACGGGCTCTTAGTCCATTTGATATAATGGAGTTATTTGGTAGAGCTTACGAAAAAGTTCAGACATACACAATAGCGGCTAATGGTTTTCGCACCACTGGTATTTACCATTTTAACAGGGATGTTTTTTCCGAAGCCGACTTCGTTGCTGCGGAACAAGAAGCAGCGAAAAGAGGAATTACCATCAACATTCAAGAAGTCAAAACAACAAAAGCTTCTACTACCCCTATCGATAAACCTTCATGCTCTAAAACGTCATGCGAAGACAATGCACCTGGCAGAATTCAAGCTGTTGACCACGATCAAGATAAAGATGACCAAGACCAAGATGAAGACGTAGATTCAACACAGAAGCATGCTTCACCGTTCGAAATATCTCCAGTTCCAAACACAATCCGCAAAAAAACCAACAGAGGACGCAAGACAATTGGATCTATTGTGACTACCTCGTCACCTTACAAAGACGAACTAAATGAGTCAATAAATAAAAAAAACTGAAAAGGAGGCAAAAGCGCGTGGCGTTAAAAGAAACTTGTCTTCAGGAAAATCCTTGAAACAAAAAAAAGATTCTCAAAAACAGGAGAAGTCAAAGTACAAAATGAAACGTCAAAAGAATGCAGTTTCTGTTGATGATTCTGAGGATTCAAGCGAAGAGGTCAATCTTTTCGATTCTGACAACGATTTGGAAGATATGCCGGGACAACTGAAACCGAATGAGGACGACGCTCATTGCATGTTTTGCGATAATGCGTTTTCTGCTGATAAGAAAGTAGAACTATGGGTCCAATGTTTAATGTGCTTAATGTGGGCTCATAATGAATGTGGAGGCGCCGAAAAAGACGAATATATTTGTGACTGGTGCAAATAATATCTATGTAGATATATAAGGTATTCCAGATTTCCCCCACCTTTTCTAAGGTGGGAATTTTGTAGTTTTTTTTCTAACTTGTTTTTTCAAGAACTGTTTAAGATAATTACACATTTGCTTTTACATTTTGGTGTCTAATGGTCTAAAGTACCTTTTCCCTAAATTTGGCTTAATTCTATTCACGAACAAAAATTTTTTTAGATGCACCTTCTCCTTTACCTTCAGACATTTATCGGTTAGGGGCAGAAGTTGTTCTTGAAAAAGTTTACTCGTTTTCTGTAACCAGCACATTATTTCGAACGTACCGAGAAATCGTTGTGCACTGTTAAAATTGAGGTAAGTCAAATTTTTGTTTTCTACACAACAAAATTGGTTCAATAAGTCATTATTATATGTCAGAGTATTGTCCGTTAAATAAGCTTTCTCGTGATGCACAATTTACACAACTTTACTAAAACATGTGCTTAGTAAAAAACATAACCTCTCAATAAGCAAGATGTTGGATATTAAAGCCCTGGGCCTTATTTGGAGCTTCACCTAATATTGCTTTTAAACAAATTTATGGTTTTTAGATCAATATGAGCAAAAAGAGGGGACTGAAGCAATGATTGCGGTAAAAGAAGGCATGAAAGTAAGACAAGCTGCAAAAGAATTTAAAATTCCAAGAACTTTAAGAAATCATATTGCGCCAGGAAACGATTGGGACGAAAGACGTATCTTACAGAAGATATGAGAATAAACTCTGTAGGCGAATATTTCGTCTAGCAGATGGAGTTATGCCCATTACGTCAAAAGTGCTTAGGCGAAGTGTATACTCTTTTTGCCAAAGTAATAACATAACCAATCCATTTAATAATTCCTCTGGATTAGCTGGACGTAAATGGTTAAAATTGTTTTTAAAAAGACATCCAGATATGGCAAGAAGAAAATCACAACATATGAATGCGGGAAGAGCAGCTAAATTAAATAGACACATTGTTAATGATTATTTTGTAAAATTAAAAGACATTATGACAGAACTTGATGTAACAGATAAATCTCATTTGATTTATAATATTGATGAAAAGGGATGCCATTTCTCGCTTCACAAGTCGCAACCAGTATTTGCTAAGCGGGGAGCTAAACGCGTGCATTTAATAGCACACGAACATGCAGAAAATGTGTCAATTGTCTCTTGTGGCAACGCTCTTGAGCAAGTGATTCCACCGATGATTTTCTTTAAAGGTCAACGTTTAAAGGCAGAGTGGAAAGATACATTACCTCCCGACTCAGAGATAGTAATGACTAAAAAAGGCTCTATGACAACCGAAGTGTTTGTACAGTGGATTCAACATTTCGCAAAATTTAAACCGGACGGACGTGTTGTACTGATTTTCGACGGTGCCACATCTCATTTGGATGCCAATATTGTAGAAGCAGCCGAAGCACATGGCATAACACTCTTTTGCTTGCCAAGCAACACTACGCATGAATTACAGCCGATGAACAAGAGTGTCTTTGGTCCTTTCGAAACTTATTGAGATGAAGAGGTAATGTTGTTTTCGACCAACAAACCGAATCGGACCATTACTAAAAGTGCTTTTGGTTCCATATTCTCCAAAGTATGGACAAAATCTGCAACTCCATCCAATGTAGCTGCAGGGTTTGGAGCTACAGGAATCTTCCCAAATGATCCAAATGTGATACCAGACGTCCTTTTGTTCCTTCAGAAATTACCAACAGACCCGACAATGATAATGCTGCAATACCGTCAACTTTCAAGGAAGGTTCAAATGTTAGAAAAGACACTGTACCTGCTCTTTTGGGAATTAGAAACAACGGACCGGACATTTCTCAAAGGGCTTCATGTTCTACAGCAGGTGTAATAGAAAGAAAGCATAGTTCATCCGATGGCTCCAGTTCCAGTAACAGTAGTTCCGATGAAACCTGCGGCAGTGACACTGAAAAAGACATTTCCTTTACATATATTTTAGTAACACCTGAAGTTGAAACTAAGAAAACTGTAAACCGAAAGAAATCATAAAATTATAAAGCACAAAAAGTAACCAAGGATCTTTTTGTAGAACAGAAAATTGAAAAAAATATCATTTCTGAAAATAGTAGTCAGACTTCAAAAACCAAATTAACAATAACCGAAAAAGATGTAAAGAACAAGAGAAAACAGGAAAAATCCACTGAAGAAAGTTGGTTTTGCCACATTTACGAAGAAGAAGAAAAAGACATGAGATTGTGTCGGATATGCAAACGTTACGTTCATGAGGAATATGTGGGATTAACAGAAGACGATGAAGAAACTTTTACTTGCCCTGACTGCGAGTGAAAACATTTAATTTTTTTTAAATATTTTTTTACTAGTAGGTATTGTTCTTTTCCTTTACATATTTCATTGTTCACACAGAGTAATGTTTCATTTGTTTCTCTTATATTATATTTAAAAATTTTTAATAAATGTTATTACTGAACTTTATAATGAGGGCCTTATTTGGAATCTATCGTAGGCCTGATTTGAACCAGGGAGGTCACAATAAGGCCATTTGCAGTATCACAAAAAAATTTTACATTTTCAGGAATTTCAAAATTTCTACGGAATTTTCGTGTTAGATATAAAAAGTTAATAGTTGAGGCTATCGGCTGATCAATCATTCCAAGTTCTTTTGTGCGCCAGAAAAATTACAAAAATTTCCAAAAATTAGGTGGGCTTTATTTGGCTTACTTACCTTGAAATTATATGTGTCTTGTGGAGCTAAGGGCTATGAAGAGATTACACATCAACATATTCCTCTTCCTAGCATAAGAACTATTCAACATCGCATCAGAAACATTCAACTTAATCGAGGTATCTTAGAACATATTTTCAAAATGCTTCAACATAAGGTTGTTGACTTACATTAGGGGTATTCAGTCAATTTCGTATTTCGTAGTTTCGTAATATTTTGCGTATTTTCGTAATTCAATTGACATAAGTAATTGTCAATTTTGTGAGGTTATGTGCATTGGTCCTGTTAATTTTCATTTTTAATATACTTTTGCCGCGGTCCATTTGACGCATATGCGCATGGAGGCGCATATGCATTTTTTCAGCCGGTCCATTTGACGCCTCATGTGCACAGCCGTGACGTTATCAAAATTTTGATGTGACGTCATCAACAACGCATACGGCTGCATGAGTTATCGAGGTAGTGCAACCAAACCATGCGACATTTTAAGCAGCATTTTCAATAGAACCACGGAGTATAGATACAGGAGTCCGAACGGTATAGGCTTTTTCACGATGTTTATGTACATAAAAATGAAAATATATTTTTGTAAATATAAGTAGGTAATTTTTTTTGAAAAAAATATATTTCTTTATAAAAAAATTATCTCAATAATTATTTCTGACCGTTAATTCATTACAAATTACATCCCTTTTAATTATAGCCGTACTACGATGAATTCGGTTTCTTGTATTTATTGTTGTTTCAACACTCTCCTCACTTCCATCTATATCCATTGGCAATTCATCATGTCGTAAAAGACAAATGTTATGTATGAATATAATAAACGTCTCATCCCTATAATTAAGTACGATTTCTTCAACATAGTTCCTGATTCTCGGTATATTTACATTCTCGTTAATAGATAAAATAATACGTTCTTCTATCTCGCAATTTATCACACTTTCATTTTCTTCCTTTTCGATTAATTCTAATAAAGCCCGAATTTGTGCTAACCAAGGGACAACGCGCTCCATTTGGCGCGCTTTGATTCACGAAAAGTACAAATGCACCGCTTTCTGACAGTTGTCAGCTGAATAATTCATTCGCTAGAGTCCCAAATGGACCGGTTGCATACAGGCGCAAGAGGCGTCAATGCATATGTGCATATGCGTCCAAATGGACCGCGGCCGTTATATATATGAATATAAGTTGTCTATGATACCGGCAAGAAAAATTCCTCGGAAAAGTGAAAAAACAAAAATTCTTGGAGACATTAATCGACAAGGCTGTTCTTGATGTGGTGCATCTGCAGGAGTTTAGTAATTATTTACTGATTAGTGTTATTTGTAGTCAATGTAAATTAAAATGTTACTGTAGGAAGTCATAATGATGAGGAGATTGAAAAAGTTTTTAGCAACTGGTACAACGATTATATGATCGCATTATCGTTAGTTAGAGTAAATTGGAAGACTTTCGAAATAATTGTAAATCTAATCAAACGCAACAATGTGTTTAACGGTCACAATGCATGGAAACAGTTCCCAGTTGACATTCAAGTAGCAATTGTTCTATATCGTTTGGGATGTTATGGAGAAGGTGCATCGATCGGTAAAGTAGCCACGCTGTTTGGCATTGGTGATGGAGTAACTATTAATAACATAACACAAAGAGTATTCAAAGCCATTTGTGATTTACAAAGAAAATACTTGTATCGGCCAGAAATCATATTTGACACATACGATGAATTTCCGTACTGTATTGGATATGTGGATGGTAGTAAGATCCGCCTTGCAGAGAAACCAACAGTCGATCCTGAAGCTTATTTTTCTAGGAAACACCAGTACTCCGTGAAAATGCAAATTGTTTGTGATTATACTAGTGTGATTAGGCATACAGTCATCGGTTACCCTGGAAGTATCCATGATAGCCGAATGTATAAAGAGTGTGCTGTACAAAAAAATACAAGGAAGTTTTTTTCTGGAAATGAGTGGATAGTAGGTGATAACGCATACAAACTATCAACAACAGTAATAACACCATATCGTATGTCCTCAAATAAAGGGACTCCCGAGGAGAGGAACAATTTCAACCGCTATTTAAGTAAATATCGTATAAGTATAGAACATTGTTATGCATCACTAAAAGAACGATTTGCAAGTTTGAAAGAGTTGCCAATTCGAGTAGGAAGTCAGTTGAACAACAAAATTGCATGTCAGTGGATTCTGACTAGCTGTATTTTACATAATGTAATAAGGAAAGCTGGTACATATGAAGAATTTAATAGCGAAGAACGATTTGATGAAGATGATGCTCAAAATGAGAGAACCGAAACTGACATTCATGTTGAAAATAACGTTGAAGCTAAGAATAAAATTAAGGCGATTTTGGAAATTCTTCAAGGATATGAGCAGAATTCTTCTAAGTAATATGATAAATATGAATGGAAATAATGGGATACTAATACTAACAATAAAAAAGGAAACGTGTACATTCAAATTATAATATAATACATAATTATGCATTCGTTAATGTTTCTTGCATGCATATTTCAGTTCTAACTCCAACTGTTTCAGCTCAAACTGCTTCTCTATTTCCAACTTTTTCAAATCACATTCGGCCTCAAAATTCTCTTTCTCAAATTTCAATTGGTCCTGTTCTTGTTCCAGTCTTTTCTTTTCTATTTCTAATTTCTGTTCCTCAGTAAGTAGTTGCTGTTTCCATTTTAATTGCTCGATTTTATTTCTTTCTTGTTGAACCATTGTTAGAAATTAAACTGTTCTTAAATGTGCTAATACTGTCTTGGCGAGGTGTTTGTGGTGATGTTGTCTTAGTATCTTCCGATTCAATATTAGATCCTGCTTGTTGGTTATATTCGTCTCCGCAAGCCTCCTCGTAGATTGCTGTACAGGGTGGACCATTTTCGATGGTTTTGCAGGGTATCTCCTATAAGGAAAGCTCGTACAAACTAACGGATAGCACATTCCTGTCCTACTTTTTCCTGACTAGTCAGATGGTGCAATTAGATTTTTGCTATGTTCTTTTGTTTTCGAGTTATTTCCGGTTTTTCATTTTTTCGCGATTTCAAAAATGCCTCATAGCTCGTAGGCTATCGAAAAAGTTCATTTTCATTTCATTGTTTTCAATGTAGTTTTTAAAGCTGATTCTATTTAGCTAATTATATTTTCTCTAGCTTTTACCGTTTTTGAAATATAACACAAACCTGTGTTTTTTTAAATGGAACATATATTTAATGTATCGTTCAGTAAACTGCTTATTTTGTTCTGATTTCAAATATATATGGTTTGCTATAGTTATTTTCAAAAATGTGAGAGTTATTTGAAAAATTTCGATTTCGAAGGGAATTTTCCGAAAATCATATTCGAAAAGACTTTTCAGTGCTTGAAACAATGGTTGTTTAGCTTGTCAACGAATTATTATTTTGGTTGCTATTTATTTATTCTTTTGTTTTCTTATTTTGCAACAGGTAAAATTTGTTTCATGGCACTCTAAAGTCCTTTCGAGTATAATTTTTGTAATCACTACATGCGAAATCGAAATTTTAACTCCCGCATTTTTGATAATAACTATATCAAGCTTTATATATTTGAAATTAGAAAAAAATAAGCAATTTAATGAGCGATAAAATAACTATAGGTTCCAATTAAAAAAAACAAAATTTTGTGTTATATTTCAAAAACTGTGTGAGCTAGAGAAAATCTAATTAGCTAAATAGAATCAGCTTTAAAAACTACACTAGAAACTGTGGAAAAAGCGTCAACTTTTTTTGAAAACCTACGAGATATAAGGTATTTTCGAAATGGCGAAAAATGAAAAACCGGAAATAACTTGAAATCAAAAGAAGTAATGGCCCACCTTGCAGGGTTAGATAGGAAATTATATCCTGAATCGAAAAGTCCTTTACCGTTTTTCGATCTGACGC
Organism: Epicauta chinensis; assembly: GCA_021725515.1. Taxonomy (NCBI): domain Eukaryota; kingdom Metazoa; phylum Arthropoda; class Insecta; order Coleoptera; family Meloidae; genus Epicauta; species Epicauta chinensis. The sequence goes on along the minus strand of JAEDXX010000309.1, from coordinate 48,739 downwards.
ATAGATAAATTACTATTAATTAAATTCAATAACCAATCAGGTGCGCGCCAATATAGCGGCAGAACGGGAGGCATGGAAGTAGGCTGGCGCGGGTCCGATCTCTCGCCCACGCGCTGCCCCGTAGCGTCCGGATAAATTGAATAAGATTCGTGAAATAGTAAGAAAAAATTTAAAAAAATAACAATGATTAAATTTTTTTTTCATGTAAGAACTTTTTTCTTATGTTTTCAATTTTCTTCTTTCCGTTATCTTTACAAATCGATTTATTTTAAGTTAAGGTCATTATTTATTAATTTTTTGACATTTAAAGGGTGTTATTTTTTCCTACTATAGAGTACATTGTTATTTTTTTAAATTTTTTCTTACTATTTCACGAATCTTATTCAACTTATCCGGACGCCACGAGGCAGCGCGTGGGCGAGAGATCGGACTCGCGCCAGCCTACTTCCACGCCTAAATGTTTTTTGTTGTTTTTTCGGTTTTTTACGGTGTTTTGGCTTTGGTGCTCAACTGTATTTTTCAAGACAAATATTGTTATCAGTACCGTAATTTGAGGTGAATTCGGACAGTAGGGGGTAACTCGGACAAAGACGCAGATGCGTGCATTTTAGTCAAGGTCATAAAATCAGTTGGTTGAAATATGTAGTTCTTGTTGTTTCTTGTTCAGTTGCCATTAGTGTCGCACGGTGAACGTTTGTGAAGAGATTCGGAAGCCTCAGTCAACGTGCAGGTACGCATTTTGTTATTCTTCACTGTTTATGTTTCCAAGAACTTCCAAAAAAAACTCTTACATGCAGAAGACTGTTAGGTTTATGAAACAGACGTGGCCAAAAAGCCATTTGGTGTTTTATTGGCAATAAATGTGCATAATTATTTTTTTTCAATTTGCTTCCTTTTTTTATATAAAATAGTTAACAAAAAATTGTCTACAGTTGGGGTGGAACCGGACACAATGGTGCGGCAGTATGAGAAGAAAACCGGAATTAACTTTATGAATTATAAGGACGAAAATTTACAAAAGGCCGTTCAAGACGTGCACAAGAAAAGAAAAACTTTAAGGCAAGCGTCTAAATGTTACCACGTAGGTCCACTATCTTTGATAGAGTGAAGGGTAAATCCAGTCTAAAACAAGGGGGGCAATGTGCCATTTCTCAGGCAAAGGAAAAACTACTTGCTCAAAGCATTTCAAAATTTAATGAATGGGGGTTTCCCATCACACGTAACGATATAAGATTGTTAGTCAAAAATTATTTAGACAGAAAGGGAAAAACGGTCAAACAATTTAAAGGAAATCTACCCGGCATAGAGTGGTTCTACAATTTTCTTCAAAGAAATAAGGTTTTAACAGAACGTATGGCCCAAAACATAAAACGATCAAGAGCAAATATCACCAAAGAGATAGTTCTAGACTATTTCAATAACTTAAAAGACGGTTTGGAAAACGTACCTCCATCAAATATTGTTAACTATGATGAAACTAATTTGACGGACGATCCTGGTAGAATAAAAGTTTTATGTCGTCGAGGGTCTAAAAGAGTGGAAAGAATCATGGACACCAGCAAAAGCAGTACGTCTGTTATGATGTGCATCATGAGTACTTTTACCGCCATACCTAGTCTATAAAGTTGTGCATTTATATCCTACTTGGATAGAAGGCGGACCAGTCGGAACAGTCTACAATCGAATGAAGTCCGGCTGGTTCGATATGGCCACTTTTGAAGACTGGTTTTAGAAAATTCTTCTTCCTTACTTTAAAAACCTACCAGGAAAAAAAGTGATAACCTGGCAAGCCACATTTCTATCCGTGTTTTTGAAGCTTGCGAACAAAATGGTATTGACTTTGTGTTGTTACCACCCAATGCAACACATTTGCTTCAGCCCTTAGACGTTGCTTTTTTCGCTCCCTCTAAGAAGTCTTGGCGAAATGCTCTGTTGAATTGGAAAAATAAAAACAAAGGATGTATTGCCAAATCTGAGTTTCCCATTGTTTTTAAACAAGCTATTGAAAACGTTACAAACTTGGAAAACAACATTAAGTCTGGTTTCCGATCCTGTGGAATCGCTCCACTAAATGCTGATATTGTATTAAAAAGAATACCGGAGTCTCAAATACCAGAAAATCAAACAGAAAACAAGAGCATTGGACCGAAACTCTTCAACAATTTCTTCGGGAAAGCAGGTTGGGCTCAACTCAAGAAAATCGAAAAAGTCGGGGCAAAAAGTTACAGATATCTCCAGGTAAAGGAATAACATCTGATGATCTGAACCAATCCTGTAGCAAAGGAACAATTGAGCATCTGAGTGACTATTGGGATAGTAACGAAGATGAAGCAACTTCTGAAGAAGACATAACCGAAAATGAAGGTGTTGAAAAGGAGGAAGCACTAAATAGAGAATCTGGAACTGAAACTGGCACTGAGACTGAAAAAAATGAAACCGATAAGACTAATTGTTCTGTTAATGTAAATAGTTTTGTAATTGTAAAATTTATTTCGCAAATGAAAAAACAAAAAAATGTTGATAAGTATTACGATGGCTGTGTTACAGAAGTAATTGACACAACACAAAATACCACTTACCTTGTCAACTTCCTCAGGAAACAAAAAACAGAAAAAATGGGGATTTATTTTACTTATCCTTCAGTTAAAGATGAAAGCATTATTGATGGCGTTCAAATTTTTAAAGTCCTTAAAATAGTAAAAAATTTGAAACGCTATTGATACCAATTTCCTGAGATGTTGAGACTGAATGTAAGAATTGAGTAACTATTTTAATATTTTTTTGATAAATTTTACAATTTATTCTTTTTGTGATATATTTTAAGAATTATATTTTTTGTTAACACTTATTTTATATAAGTTTTATATAATGTTATAAGCAATAAAAATATATATTTAACACCAAGTGTATAGATACTGTTTGCCACCAGAAAAAGAATTTTTGCTGCTTAAAACATTTCTTTTTGGTGATTTTTGTCCGGATTCACCTCAACAGAAGAGCTAATACACATTATAATGGAAAATAAAGGTATGTCCATATACTCCCCACATATAGGGGTGAATCCGGACAGTACATTTGAATATATATATGAAGCAGTCAGAAATTTACCATTTTGGTTATCTAAGTACATTCCTGGGATATAGAAGTATTTATATTATTTTTTTAAATATTTTTGTAAACTGCATTTAAAATTTAACAACAAAAAACCACGAAAACCGACCGAATTCACCTCAAGTTACGGTAAGTAACATTCTTAATTGGTAGGTAAACACTACAAATATTTTTGAGATTATGGCTAAACATTTAGGGGAGAGTGGGGTAATTGAGAACGGCGGGTAATTGGGAACAACTATATAATTAATATATCCTCCCAAACTACACCGTTCTGAGCAATTCTGAGCCTATTCAACGTCTGCATACAGTGCCACTCATTGTATACGCAACAATTTAGATGAAAGGATGCACGCGTTGTCACAATAAATTGATAAATTGATTTTGCATTTTTGATATAATTTTTATCGTGTATTGAGGTAATTGAGGTAAGTATTACATTTTTGAGTTTAAAGAAACCATTTTTTTTGTCATGTATGCACTATCTACAATTAAATCCTCCGAAAATTAAAGTTACCCCAACGTGCTGTTGACAGCGACAGGAATTTTGATTTATATAGACAACTTGGGGCAATTGGGAACGGCGTCAGGTGGATAATTGTGAACGTTCCCAATTACCTATTGCGTTCTTCTTTACTCGAAGTACTCCTGGAAAAACACCAAAAGATCCCCAGAAACCACACCAAAGAAGCCACAAGTCAAAGGTAAAGGAATCAAAAATTCGAAGCAAGCTTTTTTAAAGAAAAAAGAAATCGAAGAAGAGTTCTATTGCATAATATGCGATGAAATGTACCAATCTCCATCGAAAGAAGATTGGATCTAGTGCGCCGTTTGCAAACAATGGGCACATGAACAATGTACTTCCGGTGAAACTAATAAAGGTTATGTATGTGATATATACCGTGATTAACCGTAGTTCCTAATTACCCCATAGGGTATCGGGTAAATAGGAACGGCGAAGTTTTTTGTTTATATTTATATTGTTATTAAAACTTAAATTTTTAAGATTTTGTTTATGACTACTAAGTGGATAGATAACCAAAGTTTATGTAGAAATTAAAGTTGATTTGGTTTATAATTTTTCTCTATTATTTTTGAGGATTGGAAGTTAAGTGTTCCCAATTCCCCCACTCTCCCCTACTTGAGCTGTTTTACCAGTTTTTCCATTGAAGTGAACAATAATGGCATCGTCTTCAACAAAAAAGAAAGTTGGTGTGAAAGGTAAAACGTATGGCAGTCAAGCGCGAGAAATAATTGCCAACATTTTGGAATTTTTTAAGAAGGAAGCCGAGAGCGGAAATGTTTTAATTCCTCTTGCGAACTTTAAAGAAAGACTTCTTGCTGCAACAAAAATTGGAGAAAATACATACCGACGATGTAGCAAAGAAGCTGAAGACGTTGCTTCGGGTGTAAAGTCAAGCTTTTCATTGCCAAGCAAAAGTAGAAAACGCAAGTGTCCGAAATCAACATTATGTGAAGGTGAAACAGAGTGTATTCGTTCTATAATACACAATTACTATATCATCGAGAAACGGCAGCCAACGTTAAGAGGTAGTGCGTTTGCTGTCGTTTATAAATTGTTATAAAATAAGATTTTTATAATTCGTAGGTATTCTTTCAAAAATTCAAGAATCTGGATTATCCTTCAGTGGTGGTATATCAACACTTTTAAAAGTTTTAAAAACACTAGGTTTCAAGTGAGAATTTGTATTATATTGCAAAAAAAAACATTGTAAAAAATGCTTTCAGGTGGAAAACCACTGCAGATAAAAGAAAAATTTTAATGGAGTCTATGGACATTCGTGCTAAATGGATTCAATATTTGAAACAATTGCAAAAGTAAGTGCAGGATGGAAGGTCAATTTTTTCGGATGAATCCTATATATACAGTTCACATACACAATCCAGGGGTTGGACAGATGACAGTATGTTTGGATTCAAGAAGCCAATTTCAAAGGGCAAGAGGCTCATTATGGTCCATGCAGGTTCAAAAGATGGTTTTGTACCAAATGCTCTTCTTATGTTTCGTTCAGGTAATAATACAATTTACTAGTCTGTGTGTAATTGATGAGTGTAATCAAATTATTTTTAGGTTCTAAATCGGGCGACTATCATAATGACATAAATTTTGAAAACTTTAACAAATGGATTATTAACCAGTTGTTGCCTAATCTTCCAGCTAGGTCGGTGTTAGTGATAGACAACGCATCTTACCATAATGTTAAAATTGAACAAGATCCAAATTCAAACACCAGAAAGCAACTAATGGTTGATTGGTTGGTTGAACGCAATATGTCCCATGATCCTAAGCAAACAAAGCCTGAGTTATATGCAATTATTAAAATGGACAAAAATAGACATCCAAGGTTTAGATTAGATACCCTTCTCAAGGAACATGGTCACAATGTTTTACGATTGCCGCCTTACCATCCCAAGTTTAATCCCATCGAAAAAATATGGGCGATTACAAAAAATTGGGTTGCTTCAAGAAACACGACCTGTCAATTGGCTGACGTAGAGGAGTTGGCTAAGCAAAAATTTAATTCTATAACTGCTGAAACATGGGCATCAGTTTGCAGCCATGTCGATAAAATTGTCGCAGAATATATGGCCAAAGAGCATATTATGGACCACATTTTGGACTAATTTGAATTCACCGTCAATACAGGTGATTCAGATGACATGTGGAGTGACTCAGAGTCGGAAGACGATCTTGAAGGCATATACCCAATATAAAAATAAATTACAAATTTGAACCCTCCGCCAGTGGTATATTCTGCTGGAGTTGAATAGGCCACGCCTATCGATGACGTACATGCTTATCTGAAATAATTCCTACTCTACCTTTTTATCATCCATATTCAAATCCACTTTATTTATTTTTTGTGATTACTTTACTACTACGTACAAACAGGTAAATTACCGATGATACTTTAAGTTATATATATATATATATATATATATATATATATATATATATATATATATATATGTATATATATGTATATATATATTAGACTGTATCAGAAAAATCGACTATTTTTTTTTTCAAAAGGCACCCTGCAAATATTGTTCAGGATGTCGAAACAATGGGCCTGTGAAAATATCAGCTCTTAATTTTAATATCTACAGGTGCCTCATCGCGATTTTCTATTTCCCATTTGATTAACATGGGAAAAAGATTCTCTTGCACTTTGGAATTTTATAGCTCACGTTGAGAACAATATTCCGAAATGACTGAACTTCGCTCTTATACAAAATTTAACGCTCTACAAAAAAGATCTCTTACAATTTTTTGATATATTTATTTCTTCAAAATTTATTCAAGGTTAATGGAAAATTTTTAATTTTTCCAATTTTTTGACGCAACCATCGACTTCTTGGGCAAATTTTATAGAACATTTTTGTAGAGCATTTTATTCTCTATAACTTATCTTTATAAAAGTTTTCGATATTTCTTACAGGTCGTAAGTTATTTGCAATGAACTGATTTTTTTTATTCTAGAAATTTCTAGTAATATTTTCGCATTCAATACTGTGAGTCAAATAACTTTCGACCTGTAAAAAATATCAAAAACTTTTAAAAAGATAAGTTATAGAGAATAAAATGCTCTACAAAAATGTTCTATAAAATTTTCCATAAAGTTGATGATTACGTCAAAAAATTGGAAAAATGTAAAAATTTACCATTAACCCTGAATAAATTTTGAAGGACTAAATATATCAAAAAATTCTAAGAGACCTTTTTTGTAGAGCGGTAAATTTTGTATAAGACTATATTTTAGTCATTTCGAAATATTGTTTCGAATGTGAGCTATAAAATTCCAAAGTGCAAGAGAATCTTTTTCCCATGTTAATCAAATGGGAAATAGAAAATCGCGATGAGGCACCTGTAAATATTAAAATTAAGAGCTGATATTTTCACAGGCCCATTGTTTCGACATCCTGAACAATATTTGCAGGGTGCCTTTCGAAAAAAAAAATAGTCGATTTTTCTGATACAGTCTAATATATATATATATTAGACTGTATCAGAAAAATCGAGTATTTTTTTTTCAAAAGGCACCCTGCAAATATTGTTCAGGATGTCGAAACAATGGGCCTGTGAAAATATCAGCTCTTAATTTTAATATCTACAGGTGCCTCATCGCGATTTTCTATTTCCCATTTGATTAACATGGGAAAAAGATTCTCTTGCACTTTGGAATTTTATAGCTCACGTTGAGAACAATATTCCGAAATGACTGAACTTCGCTCTTATACAAAATTTAACGCTCTACAAAAAAGGTCTCTTAGAATTTTTTGATATATTTAGTCCTTCAAAATTTATTCAGGGTTAATGGTAAATTTTTACATTTTTCCAATTTTTTGACGCAACCATCGACTTCTTGGGCAAATTTTATAGAACATTTTTGTAGGGCATTTTATTCTCTATAACTTATCTTTTTAAAAGTTTTCGATATTTCTTACAGGTCGTAAGTTATTTGCAATGAACTGATTTTTTTTATTCTAGAAATTTCTAGTAATATTTTCGCATTCAATACTGTGAGTCAAATAACTTTCGATCTGTAAAAAATATCAAAAACTTTTATGAAGATAAGTTATAGAGAATAAAATGCTCTACAAAAATGTTCTATAAAATTTTCCATAAAGTTGATGATTACGTCAAAAAATTGGAAAAATGTAATGTATTGTTGTCGTTAAAAACTATAAACATGCATGGCTCTTAAAGTAGTAAACATAAACAAGGTCACGCATTAACATGTATTTATACTAATCGTATTAATTGTTATTTTCTTTGCTGCTTTTTTTGTTTTAATCAGCATTTAATTCATTGAATTAAAATTTTTCTGTGTTGGGCAAAACGATAAAAAATAATCAAAATTTTATGGTATGTTTTGGAATAAATTAATTTGTGAAAGATACAAACATTTTAATTTCTGAAACGTCACATACGGTAATTTAAATAATAAAAATATACAAAGTGGGGAAAATTACCGGACGACAGTTGAACATTGCAATAGAGCCTTCCGTCGACGAAGAATCAATAGTACGGCAATTATTTGAAAACACTGGAAGTGTACGTACTTTACCGTGTATTAGACGCGGCCCTAATTTTAGTAATAACGAAATCTACCAAAATGCCCAAGAAATACTTAATGTTGAACCCACAACAAGTGTCGGCAACTGGGTATATCTCTTTCGACGGTACACAAAATATTAACGTCTGAGAAATTAAATCCATACCAGCAGACGTTGCATTGAGATTTTTTCTCAACGGATCAACCGATATTAAATGTTTTTATAATTCTGGTATGGTGATTTCTGGATAGAAATTGTTTTTAATTTTTAATTACAATGTTTCAACGTTGCCGGATTAACAATTCTGTTTATTGTTCGGATGAGGTATTATTAAGGAAAATTCGGGAATTTTTAAATTACGTTGTTGTTACATGAAAATTTAATCTAAGTACTAGGTATTTGTTGGCTGGACGAGTTATGTAATGAAACAAAATTTTTATCTACCAAATAAATTTATGATTACCGATGATAAATCGCACAATCTTGCAACGTAGTACCTACAACCAGAGAATAACAGAATAATCTCGAAGGGGGACAAGGATACAACGTCAGCATTTTCTGGAATATCCTCTCAGTCGCTCAACATCAACGGTAGAGAGAGCGTCAATGCAATAAATGGTAATTTATTAAAGGCGAAAATAAGGCAATGATTTCGTTCAAGTTACTTAAGTTTTAAATCGAACCTGTCTAACACTTACTCAACCAAGATCAAGTCCCGGGCCGAATTGTCTTCACACTCATCAGGCGGCCCGTGATTCGTGTTTTTTTTACACACATCTATCATAGTTAAATGTGCGTCATTAATAATATTAATCGTTATTTCTATGAGAATAACGAATTATGATCGTAGGTGTTATTAATATTTTTTTATTTACGTTACTTATTATTTCAAATCTATTTTAATTAATCTAATTTTCCGAACACTATTTTTTTTTAACATTTTCCGTATACGTTTTCGCCAATAGTAAATAATAAGTGATAATAAACCATTTCTACTGCCTTAACGATCTTTCACAATCACTTGCGGTGCCGTCAATGTATACCAACATCTGATTGCATACGTTTGCAACATTGAAGGTCGGGGCCACTAACCTTACATAATATGCATCCAATCTTCTGAATTTTTTTTTGACTGAAATTGAGGAGATTAAGAAATGAAAAAAACATATTCGAATTTCATGTATCGAGAGCATTCTTGTGGTGGTAGTTGCTTTGACGTACGGATAATTATATGACACTAGGGTTAAATTTTCCATATTTCCCAATTAGCTAGAAACTTTGTGGGGTCCTGGGTCCTTCTTATATCGTCAGATGTACACATTCTTGGGACTTTTATTTCCCTTAGTTGACGGCTAATGGAATGCAACGTCTGCTGGTATGGATTTAATTTCTCAGGCGTTAATATTTTGTGTACCGTCGAAAGAGATATACCCAGTTGCCGATGCTTGTTGTGGGTTCAACATTAAGTATTTCTTGGGCATTTTGGTAGATTTCGTTATCACTAAAATTAGGGTCGCGTCTAATACACACACACTTCGTATATTCTTATTATTTAACCCTTAACTGGTATACTGGGGTCTCCCGTGACCCCAGACTTAGAATATTACGTGTAATTGCGCAATATATGGCAACGCGGCTTCGGGCGTCTCAGTAGCTTCGTGATATGCGTTAATGCAGTTGCACTTGAAAAGCCGTCCAAGCCGCACTTCCAGTGTTTGAGATATAGGCGTTTGGGGTCACCCACGACCCCAGTATACCAGTTGCGTGCTTTTTTTTATAAATTATCTAAGTTGTAATGGCTCGTCGATTTTTAACGGAAAAAGAGCTGGAAGAAATTGCTCGAAATTTAAGCGACGTAGAAGAACCCGTAGAGGGTCTAAATGACTTTGATGAATCAGACGAAGATCTTTCAGAAAACGAAAGTGAACATACTGAACATAATTCAGAGTCGGAAATGGAATTGTCACAAACCGAAGAAGAACATGTAGAATCCACCGACTCTGAAGAAGATAGAAGCTCAGGTAACTATTACTACGGTAAGAATCGATATAAATGGGCAAAAAATCCACCAAATCAGAGAGTAAGAAGACCAGCCCATAATTTGGTGACACACCTACCAGGACTGAAAGGTCTTGCTCTAGTAACAAAACCTTCCACGCCTTGTAATGCCTGGAACCTACTGTTTACTGAAAACATTCTAAACATTATATTAGAACATACCAACGCTAAGATAACCGAATTATCATGTAATTATCGTGGAAGCCATATTTCGTTTGCAGACCATTTGGACATGGACGAGCTGAAAGCATTTTTGGGACTAATCTACTTAGCAGGAATTTTCAAATCCGGACGAGAAGATGCAGCTTCTTTTTTCTCGACAGATGGTACTGGTAGACCAATTTTCCGGGCAACGATGTCAAAAAAACGATTTTTGTTTCTTTTGAGTGCAATAAGATTTGATGATAATACAACTAGAAAGGACAGAGTGGCTGAGGGTGATAAACTAGCAGCAATTTCACAAATTTTTAACATTTTGATACAAAATTGTCAGGATAATTACACCTGTTCTCAATATGCGACAGTTGATGAAATGTTAGTTGCATTCAGGGGAAGGTGTAGCTTCAGAATGTTTATGAAAAGTAAGCCCGCAAAATACGGCATTAAAATTATGTGCCTATGTGATTCTAAAAGCCACTATCTCCTAAATGCTTTTGTATATACCGGAAAGGATAATCAAAGACAAAGAAATAACACAGCAAAGCTAAGCATTCCAACCCTTGATGTTTTAAAATTAGTGAAACCAATTGAAAACACTAATAGGAATGTAACCGGAGACAACTGGTTCACATCAATTGAACTGATAAATGAGCTAAAATCTAGACATCTTACATATGTAGGAACAGCTAAAAAGAATAAAAAAGAAATACCACCCCAATTTCTTCCCCAAAAGCAAAGAGAAGAGAATACTTCAATTTTTGGATTCACGAAAGACCGAACAATCGTATCGTATGTACCAAAGAAGCATAGAGCAGTAATTTTATTCTCTTCAATGCATCATTCTAACGAGATAGATCCTGAATCACAAAAACCAGAAATTATTGAGTTTTATAACGCAACAAAGACAGGTGTAGACAGCCTCGATCAGAAATGTGCCAGTTATTCATGCGGACGCAGAACTCGAAGATGGCCACTAGCTGTTTTATTACGCAATGATGAATATTGCAAGGGTAAACTCATACGTATTATTCAAAGCGGCGAATCTTGGCAACAAAATGACTAGAAGGGAATATGGTATATCTCTGGGAATGGCACTTCTCCACGATCATTTAATGGCTAGACTCCACAACAACAACGTTCCAAAAAAGCTGAGATCTTTGATTGCTGAAATTCTCAAAGTTCCGTTTCCCATGGAAGAAACGCCAAGATCTCAGCTCAAGAGACAAAGATGTTTTCTTTGTCCACGCGCTAAAGATCAGAAGTACGCAACAAGATGTTCCAAGTGCTCGAAAGCAGTGTGCAAGCAACATTCACGGCAGGAAATTCGATGCAGTTCGTGCGCTAACGACCAATACGCGTAAGCAAAAGCAATGGTTGTCAGTTTTTTTATGGTTTATGGAAATGCGTTACTTTTTGTTTCAGGGAAACTAGTGATGAATGAAAAGCATGTCCCCGAAGTTTCTGTGGAAAACAATGTTTATTTTTTTTATAAACATTTCTGACGTTTTGTTACGTTATAGAATGTATAATAGTTTATTTACTTTTTTTAAATAAATTATTTTCAGTTACGCAACGCGTTTTTTTACAGAATTTCTCTATAAAGACCAATTAACATTATTAAAAAAAACAAAAATCTGCAAAAATTTTGAAAAATATACCTGGGGTCATGAGAGACCCCAGTATACCAGTTACGTTTCGAAAAAATGTTACACCAGTTAAGGGTTAAATTACCGTATGTGACGTTTCAGAAATTAAAATGTTTGTATCTTTCACAAATTAATTTATTCCAAAACATACCATAAAGTTTTGATTATTTTTTATCGTTTTGCCCAACACAGAAAAACTTTAATTCAATGAATTAAATGCTGATTATAACAAAAAAAAACAATAAAGAAAATAACAATTAATACGATTAGTATAAATACATGTTTATGCGTGACCTTGTTTATGTTTACTACTTTAAGAGCCATGCATGTTTACAGTGTTTAACGACAACAATAAACATCTGTGGAATGTCAAGAGTGTTTACGATAGAGATTAATGAACTCTCATTTCAAGCACAATTTGAATTTAAATTTTTGGCTATGCTTAAAGAAATTAAGAAATAAAAAGAACATATTCGAATTTCATGTATCGAGAACATTCTTTTGGTGGTAGTCGCTTTGATGCACGGATAATTATATGACACGTGGGTTAAATTTTCCATATTTCCCGATTAGCTAGAATCTTTGTGGAGTCCTGGGTCCTTCTTATATCGGCAGATGTACACGTTCTTGGGACTTTTATTTCTCTTAGTTGACGGCTAATGGGAGATCTCGCAGCTCTCCCCATTTAGAAAAAACACCTTATATATATATATATATATATATATATATATATATATCTATTAGGGGATTTTAGGGACTTTTCAACTTGTGTTGTTTTTTTGTAATTTCTCTTCATCTGAAAAATTGAGGTTATGATCACATTTTTATAACTGCCCGTCGTCAAGTAAACAATTATTATTTGCTTATTAATGCGATCGTTTTGATATCTATTAATGGTTCAATAATATCCTTATACGTATGACATAAATTTAATTAATAATTTAAGTAATAGGTTATGATGTTGATTTTAAAATCAAATGTCAAATGTGATTTGACCAATCACAGTCAAGCCCACATGGATACATGGATGTCGACGTTCAAGCCTCACTTTAAACCTCTATGTAGACCGCGATGTAGCGCAGAAAACATCTTCGCTATGCACACTCCCATTTGAAAACATGATTTTGGTCTAGCATCGAGGTATCGATGTAAACGGCGAGGCAGCGAGGTATCGAGGTATCGCAATGATATCTTCGACATGTGCGCACCCTAATAATCCATTTGTAGCTTGTGACACTGCATTCTCGTTTATTTAGTACCCGATAATGTTTTTTTTATTATTTTAGATGGCGACGTTTAGAGAAGAAAAACATGCCACATTACAAGTTGATGAAATGGCCATACAACCAGGTCTCCAAATAGATTCGTCAACTTGGGTTGACTATCAATTAAAAATGCTTCTGGTGGCTGCGAGTTATGTAGTTACATAACACATGCTCTAGTATTTATGATTGGTGGAGTCAGCACTCGTTCGAAACAAACTATAGCATACGAGTATACAGGAAATGATTTCTCTGTAGAAGAAATGTAAGACAAACTATTTGCCATGATGCCATGATGTAGGGCTGAACATAAAAGCAGTCATTTCTGACATGGGGGGATTTTGGAAACGGATGAACATTAATGCTAGTCGCTACTGCCTCATTCAAAATTAAATTGCGCATCCAGTGCATGTAAATGAAAAGCTGTATATACATTATGCCAGATTGTGTACATATTTTCAAAAAAATATTGCTGCCGCTTTGACCAGTAGAAGAAAATTTTATATTGATAATTCTATTGTACAACGGGAACAGTTGTCAAATTTCTTTCAATAGAAGCACTTCAAAAAGTTTTTGAATTGGACCAGAAGAACCCTCTGAAACTGTGCCCTAGATTGAAACAAAATGTCATCACGCGGTTTCATTTTGAGAAGATGAATGTGTCATTAAGTGGGAGCAGCAATTAATTATCATATTAAGAAAAAGAGTATTGATTTAGAACATGGTACAACGGCGTGATTTGTTATGCTAATATACAAGTGGTTTAAATTTATGACTGGACGCTGCTTTACATATGCTCTTTCATATGAGAACACTGAAAATTATGAAACAGCAATAACTTTTTTTGAAGACTTCATCAACATTACAAGGAACATTACAGTGGATGATAATGATAGCAACACAACGTGCAAAAGTTTTGCAACGACCGTATCTCAACGATGAGAGATTTAAATATTTATTCTTGAGTCGTTTTACCCAAGATGCTTTGGAAAATTTATTTAGTCAAATTCGACACAGAAATCCAGTTCCCATTACTCGAGAATTTCAAGTCCCCCTCCGAATAATTTGCTTCTCGCAATTTGAGGGAGACATTCGTCAGGGAAGCTACCATGTAATGTGATCAATATGTAAGGATTGCTTTGTTCCTTTGTTGGGAAGTGGAGATAATTCTCTTAGTTTATTTACGAAGTTCAAGGAATATAAAGAAAATCTTCTACATTTTCCATCAGAGGAACTATACAATTATTTCTACCTATTTCTATTAGACAATAGAATAGACAGACATATGTTTCTAGATAAATTGTATGAAGAAAACTCTATTTTGGTAAATAACATTCCACAATGCCACAATATTATTTTTCAATGCACAAAAATATTTATTAACTGTAGACAATTTTTCACTGTTCGAGAAAATAAGGCAAAAAGTACAGTTAAAATGTCGTTCAAAAGTAATCGCACTGTTGCAATGAAAAATGTAATTCAATAAATATTATAAACCAATACATGGTGTTTGTTTCTGTTTTTCCAAATATCTTTAATTCTGTTTGAAATTGGCGCCCAATTTTGGTCACAAAATGGATGCCAATTGCGGTACTTTATTCTATGGAGGGTAGAGGTAAGGAGCACAATCTCTTATGGCTGTTTGGTTCAAAAAGTTCAAAGGAGGCGCTGGTGTAGCGGAGGGTATGGTATGAACTTGGCCGCAATTGGTGGCAATATATAAAGTGAAGTTTGCTTACCTCCACCCTCCATATTAAAAACGGTCCTCTGGAACACCAGCGCCATCCTAATTTGCTGCAATTTGAAGGCCACTTTTGTAACACAGAGATTGTGCTCCTTACCTCCATACTTTATTCTATATTGGAAAATCTAGAATTCGGATACGCCATCTGGCGAATAAAATATAAATTATTACAAGTAGTATACTCTTGACGGCCTTGGCTAAGATCACATGATGTTTATATGCTGGGGAATTTAGATGGCGCCAGCAAACGATCATAGTTCATAGTTGGGACTAAAGGAGCGCTCACATAAAGGCGCGCAACAAATTCAAATTGCGCCGTCATAAGTGGTCACCAATGCTTCGCAAAATCAGCAAAAATTTTCTTGTTATTGTTTGACCGTGTTAATTGTTGTTAGTTAACTGAATCATAAAATTGGATTGAAATAAAGTATTTTTTTGAATACTATTTGTTGTTTATTGGTTTTTATTCCTTATATTGGACAGTATTTATTAATTGGTTTAGTTTTAAGTGTTTATTTATTTAATTGAGCGATGTCGCAAATAAACAGTTCGTATTTCTTTTGTTAATATAACAAAAAAATAGTATTAATGATTTTAAACGAATTTACATTTTAGGGAGATGTATATTATGTGGGGAAGTGCCATCACCAGATTACGCATTACATTATTTCCCTGAAAATCCCACAAAGTAAGTGCACGACAACTAATTAACCGCTATTTGTTTATAAACGACAAAATAGTGCAATGATATTACAATTGTGATGCGTAACCATATTCAACTAAAGAATTTATTGAGATAGTACCTGAAGATCATTGGGAATCACGACGTTTGCAGTTATTTTCCAAAAAAAAACTGATAAAGAAGAGTTGTTTGAAAGAAGTCATTGCTTTATCTAGAAAATGGTTGAGAGTTTTGGAAAAACAAATCCATAAAGACATAAATCACATTAACGACTAGCACTGAAAACAAATTTCATTAAATTGTTTAATTAACAAAAAAGTGCGACGTCAAAATATATTAAAATTGGTATTATCATTAAATTTTAACGTCTTACGGAAAAACTGAATAAATCCGACAAATTTTGTTCTTAAAATATTCAATTCTTTGCAAAAAAAATCAAAGTCGACGCTGCTCAACTCAACAATACAATCGTCAAACTTCGTGATTCCCAATTAAGAGAGTAAACGAGTAGATGCTTAAACACGAACGACAATTTTTTTTTAAAATAATATCTCACTGAATACTTTTCACAATCAAATAAGATTTGACTAATCAAAATATTAATGAATCGTTATTGTTTTAGACTTGGAATATGGATTGAAGCCCTTGGTGCGGAAAACAAAGATTTATCTTTTTATCGCCACAAGCGAATTTGTGGTCGTCACTTCCATAAGGAATCCTATTGTAATGTCCAAAGTCGTACCCTCAATAGAAATGCAGTTCCCATGCACCTGTCCTCTTCTCGAAGTTCTGTAGCCGTTCCTCAAGAACCAAGTACGTCGTTTAATCCTGCCTCTTCCCAACCCATCCCTCAAGGTCTGTCTTCTCTTTTCGAAGCGTCGTTTGTTTGTCAGTGCATGAATAGTCAATCTTCAAAAGAGAAAAAACTTATTCATGTACTGAGAAGCAAGCGACGCCACATAAATAGATCACAAAAGAAGTGCAAAGCACTAAAAAACGAAATTGGAGAATTGTTAAAAGGGGACGGTGAGCAGCTTATTAATAAAGTATTCAAGAACGTCAGTTAAAATACTATTCAGTTTATCATGATGCAACTAAAAGCTGCTAAATGTCCCCCAAAAGGCCGAAGATGGACCTTGAAGGAAAAGCATCCGCTATCACCCTCCTGAAAAAAAGTCCAAGAGCCTATGAACTACTCAGAAGATTTACTGCTCTGCCATCACCTATTACTCTTTCCCGTCTTCTGAGTCAAGTTCCTTTTCTCACTGTGATAAACGAACATTTATTCCACCACCTTGCGAAATGCCTCAATTCATTTAATGAAGAAGAGAGAATATGCTGCCTGGTGCTTGACGAAATGAGCATAAGAGAGCAGATTTTCTATAATGCTTCATTAGATGCGATTGAAGGCGTTGTAGATCTTGGAAATCAGAGTAGGAAAAGCATTGTTGCTTTTCATGCCCTGGTTTTCATGGCCCAAGGTGTCGTGAGAAAATGGAAGCAGCCAATTGCTTACTACTTTTCTCACAGGGGTATTTGCTCGAATGAGCTTGAGTTCATTATTCGCGAAATCAGCGGCTCGTTGCTTAATGTTGGTGTGCAAGATGTCGCCACCATTTGCGACATGGGGACAACAAATGTCGCTACTTTACGGAAAATGGGCTCCTCTGTATCCCATCCTTTTTTTTATTCACGAAGGTAGTAAAATTTTTACTATCTTCGATCCTCCTCATCTCCTGAAATGTACCCGCAACTTATTCCTAAAACATCCCGTCCAATTCCAGCGTGGCGACGACGCCCCGAAAATAGCTCACTGGAACCATATACTGGCCGTATACGACGACAAAATAGGCGCTTCAGTAGGTCGTGAGTTACCTTCATTTATATTTTCATTCTCGATGAACATTTCATAGTAAAATTTATTTCTAGTTGTAGTACTTGGAGAAATTGACGGAACGTCATCTTAATCCTCAAATGAAAGATAAAATGAGGGTTTCGTTGGCTGCCCAGGTACTCAGTAAATCTGTATCGACCGTGATGGACATGTCGTCACGGTGAGTTATTGTACATTAGATTATTTATCAAGACACTCATAAAAAAATTTACAGGTGTTTTGCCGCCAGATGCTATGGAAACTTCGGACTTTGTGTTACTGATGAATGATTTATTCGATAGTTTCAATGGTAACAGCTTTCTGCAAGGTATACACCAGGGGTGGCCAACCTCGCGCCCGCGGGCGCAAGTGCGCCCACAAGCTATTCATTATGGGCCCACGACACGATTAGACCATTTTTTTTTATTTTCAATTTCATGATACAGATTTTAAGCAGAATTCTGTTGAAATTACTTAATATTTATTTATTAATTAAAATTTTCTTATAGCTAATTATTTACTGACATTTTAAAAACTCCTAAATTTAATAAAATATAGGAATTTACTTCGACTTATTATTAAAAATTATTATTTTATCGAATTCTTTAGAATTTTGCCATTTATGAGCTGTTGATATTCAGCTAATAAAGTAAAATTACTTAAGCGAAAAACTCCACAACCACCATCCCTAACATGGAGATTTTCCAAATGTACGTGACGGAATGGGGTGGCGGTCGCCGCCAATTTTGTTGCACGTGTTTATTTTAGGCAGCTATGATGTTTCCGGTTTAATATTTTAAAATTATAAAAATTTTGATATATATTATGATTTTTATGACTTAATATGATCTAAACTGAAATTCTTTTAAGTGTCTGTTACTACGCGTGCTCCCAGAAGATAAACGACCGGCCATTAGAGCCATACAAGTATTGATGTTAAAGGTGTTGTTAAGTTCGTCATTGTTAATTTAACAATAAAAAACAGACTCAGTATGGCTGAGCCAGATCCTAGTACACTGCCACGTTCTTACGTTTTCCAAAAAGAGTGGGAAGAAGAATATTGTTTTGTGGAAGTAAAACGAAAAAGTGTATGTCTTCTAAGCAATCGCACCGTAACTACTGAAAATATTAATATTGAAAGACATTTTAAATTAGAACATAAGAGCTTCGCTAAGAAATTTATTCCTCAAAGTGCCATTCGAACTGAGGAAATAAATAGTTTAAAGAAGGGATTGTTGAGCCAAAAATTATTGTTCAAAAAGGTAACGGATAAATCAAAAAATGTAACTATGGCATCCTTTAAAATAGCACATTTTTTGCGGAGATCAAGAGATCATATTCAAATGGGGAATTGTTTAAACAAGCTTTACTTATTGGTGCTGATTCTCTCTTTGATACTTTTCTAATAAGTCAGAAATAGTGGGAGCAATAAGCGATTTACAGTTATCTCGCAATACAATAAAAAGAAGAACTGCGACAATATCTACTCATCTTAAAAATCAACTTGAAGCTGATATGAGTAGGTGCTCTTGGTACTCACTTCAAATGGATGTAACGGGGACATCTCAATTAATAGTAATAACAAGAATGGTTTTCGAGGACTATTCTGCAAAAGAAGAAATTCTGTGCCCTTTACCAATGAAAGAAAGAACGAGAGGGGAAGATATTTATGAAGTTTTGAAAAATTATGTTTCGGGCCAACAACTTCTCTTACATAAATTATCTTCCATCACAAGTGACGGTGCCCCAGCAATGGTTGGTAAAAATAAGGATTTATAACTTTTTGCAAAAAAGATTAATCATTTCCAGATTTTTTTGCCTACCATTGCATAATACATCAGCAAGTTCTGTGTACTAAAGTTCTTTCATTCAAACATATTTTGGACCTGGTAACCAAAATAATAAATTCTATAAGGGCTGCTCCGTTACAGCACAGACTTTTTAAAAAACTATTAGAAGATGATGATTCTGAATTCTCAGATTTAATAACTTATGCAGAAGTGAGGTGGCTTAGCAAACGCAAAGTACTAGATCGGTTTCGTCATTTGATTAGTGAAATAAAAGGATTTCTTGAGAAAAAAGGGGAAATTTACAATGAACTCGAAGATCTTAATTGGCTAGGTGACCTAGCCTTTTTAGCTGACATTTGCCAAAAATTAATTTTTTTAAATCTTGAGCTACAAGGCAAAAATAAAGACCTTGTAGCTATGGTAAGTGCTATTAAAGCATTTAAAGGTAAATTAGCTTTGGAATTCACTTGCAGAAAAATTCTTTGACCCACTTTCCACACATGTCAAAAATATTTCTAAAAAATCATTTAGATTGTCGAACATATGTTGATCACTTAACAAAATTAAATAATGAATTTAATGAAAGATTTGACCAGTTTAACGAGTTGGAATCAATTTTATTTTTCTTTCAAAATCCGATGAGTAATGTTGACATTATTACGTTAAGTGCAGAAATAAATCGATTTTATAAAACAAACTTAGAAAATTTAGAATTAAAAATTGTGGAATTACAAAACGACGTCGCTTTAAAAGTCATAAATATGGACAAAGAATTTTGGAAATTCGTTGAAGCAAGTAAATATCCAATACTAAAAAATTATGCACCGAAGGTAAAATCTTTTTTTGGATCGACTTACTTAAGTGAAGCCACATTTTCTTCAATGCAGTTTATTAAAAATAAGTTTAGATCGCGTCTTACGGATGAAAATTTGAATGACAGTTTAAGAGTAGCAGTGTCAAATTATAATCCTGATTTTGAAAAACTGTGTCAAGAAATACAGTCGCAACCTTCTCATTAACAAACAAAATTTTTTCATGCACCTATTGTGTAATAAATGTCCTTCAATAAAATTCTTATAACAAATTTTTATTATTATTTGAACCTTTAAAATAAAATCGAAAAGAATCAAAATCAAAAATGACAAAAACGAAATGAAAACAATGTTAAGAAAAAATAATTGAGAATAAAAAAAATTAAGAAGACTTTAACAAGAAACATACTTACAGGGTGTTTTTTCTATCTATGGTCAGCTGCGAGATCTCCCATTAGCCGTCAACTAAGAGAAATAAAAGTCCCAAGAACGTGTACATCTGACGATATAAGAAGGACCCAGGACCCCACAAAGTTTCTAGCTAATCGGGAAATATGGAAAATTTAACCCATGTGTCATATAATTATCCGTACATCAAAGCAACTACCACCAAAAGAATGTTCTCGATACATGTAATTCAAAAATATTTTTTTATTTCTTAATTTCTTTAAACATCGCCAAAAATTTAAATTCAAAT
This sequence comes from Epicauta chinensis, assembly GCA_021725515.1. Lineage (NCBI taxonomy): Eukaryota > Metazoa > Arthropoda > Insecta > Coleoptera > Meloidae > Epicauta > Epicauta chinensis. The sequence continues at coordinate 27,823 of JAEDXX010000309.1, read as the reverse complement.
TGTGCTTGAAAAGAGAGTTCATTAATCTCTATCGTAAACAATCTTGACATTCCACAGATGTTTATTGTTGTCGTTAAAAACTATAAACATGCATGGCTCTTAAAGTAGTAAACATAAACAAGGTCACGCATTAACATGTATTTATACTAATCGTACTAATTGTTATTTTCTTTGCTGCTTTTTTTGTTTTAATCAGCATTTAATTCATTGAATTAAAATTTTTCTGTGTTGGGCAAAACGATAAAAAATAATCAAAATTTTATGGTATGTTTTGGAATAAATTAATTTGTGAAAGATACAAACATTTTAATTTCTGAAACGTCACATACGGTAATTTAAATAATAAAAATATACAAAGTGGGGAAAATTACCGGACGACAGTTGAACATTGCAATAGAGCCTTCCGTCGACGAAGAATCAATAGTAAGGCAATTATTTGAAAACACTGGAAGTGTACGTACTTTGCCGTGTATTAGACGCGACCCTAATTTTAGTAATAACGAAATCTACCAAAATGCCCAAGAAATGCTTAATGTTTTAAATTAAATTAAATATTAAATGTTTTTATAATTCTGGTATGGTGATTTCTGGATAGAAATTGTTTTTAATTTTTAATTACAATGTTTCAACGTTGCCGGATTAACAATTTTGCTTATTGTTCGGATGAGGTATTATTAAGGAAAATTCGGGAATTTTTAAATTACGTTGTTGTTACATGAAAATTTAATCTAAGTACTAGGTATTTGTTGGCTGGACGAGTTATGTAATGAAACAAAATTTTTATCTACCAAATAAATTTTTCGATTACCGATGATAAATCGCACAATCTTGCAACATAGTACCTACAACCAGAGAATAACAGAATAATCTCGAAGGGGGACAAGGATACAACGTCAGCATTTTCTGGAATATCCTCTCAGTCGCTCAACATCAACGGTGGAGAGAGCGTCAATGCAATAAATGGTAATTTATTAAAGGCGAAAATAAGGCAATGATTTCGTTCAAGTTACTTAAGTTTTAAATCAAACCTGTCTAACACTTACTCAACCAAGATCAAGTCACGGGCCGAATTGTCTTCACACTCATCAAGCGGCCCGTGATTCGTGTTTTTTTACACACATCTATCATAGTTAAATGTGCGTCATCATTACTCATATTAATCATTATTTCTATGAGAATAACGAATTATGATCGTAGGTGTTTTTATTTACGTTTCTTATTATTTCAAATCTATTTTAATTAATCTAATTTTCCGAACACTAGTTTTTTTTGAACATTTTCCTTATACGTTTTCGACAATAGTAAATAACAAGTGATAATAAACCATTTCTACTGCCTTAACGATCTTGCACAATCACTTGCGGTGCCATCAATGTATACCAACATCTGATTGCATACGTTTGCAACATTGAAGGTCGGGGCCACTAACCTTACATAATATGCATCCAACCTTCTGATTTTTTTTTGACTGAAATTGAGGAGATTAAGAAATGAACAAAACATATTCGAATTTCATGTATCGAGAGCATTCTTGTGGTGATAGTTGCTTTGACATACGGATAATTCTATGACACTTGGGTTAAATTTCCCATATTTCCCGATTAGCTAGAAACTTTGTGGGGTCCTGGGTCCTTCTTATATCGTCAGATGTACACGTTCTTGGAACTTTTATTTCTCTTAGTTGACGGCTAATGGGAGATCTCGCAGCTGGCCATAGATAGAAAAAACACCCGGTATATGACGCCATTCCATATTGCTGCGCCCGCAGCGTTCATAAAAATTTTTAATTGCGCCCGTGCTTCCAAAAAGGTTGGCCACCCCTGGTATACACCAATAAGCTGATATGCTGATATGCTGATTAATTTAAAATAATTTGTTCTGATAAATTTAGGCCTTTCAAATCAATACTAAGAAAAGAGTGCAGTCGTGTTGTGTTTGCAATAATTAAATTAAATTATCAATTATATTTAGGTTTTATATAATGTAATCGACATAATTTTGGATACTTTTTTCTCAGAAAATGAGGACTGTAAATCTAAAATCTATATTTTTGGTTTAAGGTAAGCTGCGATCATCAGTGACACAAAGTTCTCCGCATTTGAAGTTCTGGGACGACGCCTACAAATGTACAGTCGGACCCGCTTAAATGCAACTTGACGGGACACGAGTTTTCGTTGCATTTATCAGAGTTTCTCATTTATGCGGGGCCCGCTTAAATGCAACAATTTTGCATTTATGCGGGCACCCACTTAGATACAATAATTTTGCAATTAAACGAGGTTCGCGTGGATCAAGATACTACATATGCACATTTAAAACTATGTATATTATTTAAAAAAAATAAAGAGAAACAAACATAAAAAAATCAATAGTATACAGATTAACGAAAAACAATGTAATTTAATATTAATACTTTTTTAAAAAATCAGAAATTTTCTTTTGAATAAAAATTTTTATGATAACATTTGGTTCTAGATTTCTTCAATGGGATCCGTTGCGAAATTATGACTTTCAAAATACATCCTAATATCTTTAATGGCTGTCAAAACTTGAGAACGAGTAGGTAGGATAACCGTTTCATTTTTAAATTCATTTAATTCATCAATTTGTTCAGCATCATCAATGGCATCAGGGTACGCTTCTGTTATAATTTGCTCATCAGAGAGACTACCAAAGCATTCTAAATGTTTATCGCACTCAACATAATCTTCGAATTCTTCTTCAGATATTCCTGAACGTATTGCATCATGTAAATTTTCATCAATTTCATCAACATATTCAGATATAAAATATTTTTTCTATTTTGCATCAATAATAACGCTATTATTAAACTCGCTACTGTATCGAAATGTGCTCATTTCGCAACTAGTGCTGAAAAGTAAAATAGTAGGAATTTTTTTTCCACTAGGTTGGTGACATTTTCATTGATTTTGACAACTGTCAAAAATCATAAAAACAAGATACTTAATATACCGTTTTTCGTACTGATCTTTGGATTTATCGGGTAGTAAATTGCTTCCTGCATTTTCAGCAATCCCCTTATTTCAGGTGGACTACATGAAAATTTTATTATCATTTTATTATCATTGTTAAATAAGCAATTTGGCGAAAAAAACAATTGACTAAGAGTGAAAAATAAAACAATTGAAGTTTCCTAGCTGAATGTTCAATTGTTTTTTTTAGTAACACCAACTCCCACCAATTTCCCTAAATATTAAATCTCGCAATTTTTTTGTAAAAAAGGGCACAAAATAGGCAAAATAGAAAAAATAGTATAAAGAACTCGTGTCAGAAGTCGTATATTGCACTCGTCCTTTAGAAAACTCGCGTCTCCGCCGCTCGTTTTCTAAACTTGGACTCGTGCAATAATAGGCGACTTCTGACACTTGTTCTTTAATATACTATTTCTGTTTTCAAAGTTCAGTCGTTCATCAAATTCTTTTAGGATTTTACACCACAAGTCACTAGTCGTCCAGGATTTTATTTGATAATAATAAGGAATGGGTGTTTCATTTCCTCGGAAACAACGGGGTTTCTTGAACTGTCCAATGGTAAATACTTGTTTGTCTGATCCATCCATATTAGTAACGAAAAGTAAAGTTAAACAAGATTTTTGGATTTTGCCACCAGCAAGCTTTTCTCCCTTTAATGTCATTGTTCCACGAGGCAATGCTTTATAGAATAAGCCGGTCTCGTCTGCGTTGTAAACATTGCATGTAGCATAATTTTTAATTAAATTGGGTAGACTGTTTACTGTTCATTCATACGCACTACTATCATCAGCATCTTTTCTTTCTCCGTGTAATTTACGGAAAACGACGTTTTCATTCGTTTTCCACCTATGAAGCCAACCATTTGTGGGTTCAAAATCGTCAACATTCAACATCTGTGCAAATTTTTTGGCTTTTTCGCAAATCATAGGTCCACTTATAATAGCATTTTGGCACCTCATTTGATGAAACCAGGTAGAGACCCCTTTATTTACTTCGTAATGTCGTCCCATTCTTAATCGTTTTCTATTCAAATTACCGTTTAGTTGTTCCAAATTTCTGATTTTTTCTTCATTTTTTATAATTCTCGTTATAGTATAGTTACTGCAGTTATAAATTCTACACAATTCTTTTCTGCTTGTTTTATTTTTGACGGCATTCAAAATTTCAATTTTTTGACGAATGTTTAAAGCACTCTTTTTATTATTTGAGTTAGACATTTCTGTAAAGAAATTAAGTTGATAAATTGTACTCCTATTATTTTCGTATAATAGAATAATGCAACGTTTACCTCTTCAAAAAAAAATAATAAAAAAATAATGGCAACTAGCACTAATAATAATGAAAATAACAACAATTAGAATAATAATAATACAATTATTTATATGCGATTATAAAAACACCTTATAACCTCGAACGTTAACTGTTTAATGTGAATTTAAAGAAAATTTGCTGACTTTTGTCTCGAGATTTCATCGTTAAGAATGTATCTTATGATAAATAATTACTTTGTAAACTTAAGCAGTAAAAAAAGTTTCTTTTTGCAAACAAATTGCATTTATATGGGTATTTATCTTCAAACGTCCCAAAAATGACAGATTTCGTGATTCAAATGACAAGGTAAAAATAGCATTTTGTGCACTTAGGCGCTTTTTTCTTTTTTTATAAGCTTAGGGAGATAAAATGACAAAATCTGTCATTGGCGTTTAATTTTCTTCGTTGTTTGAATTTTGTTTTTTGCATGGCCATGGAAACAGTACTGCCAAGATATTGTGATAAGTTAAAATTTTAATTTTTAAAAACTTTTCAATATAAAAAAATGTTAAATTAAGACGTTTGAAGATAAACTACAACTCGGCGAAGCTAGCTTGGCCCCTTGCGCAGTGGACAATTCTCATTTCTAGAGTGGGGGTACATTTCTGTATTGTTCTTCACGTTGTACAGATCGGTACACTCTGGGTCAAATTTGATAGCGCTAATTCGCCAGTATTCACCTGTTATTCCGAGGCTTATCGTAAAAGAATTTCTCAATATGACATCTTTTATTTTATTTTTATTTATATGCACATTTTCAATTTTTTGTCAATTTTTATTAATTTTATAGTATCATCAGTTGCGGCGGTTAACTAAACTTCTTGCTCGGATTATACTTTCCAAGTAATGTTGGTTTGATCTCTTTGTCACACAGAGGTGTTCTCTATCTATCATCTGCGCATTTCACGGGCCAAGCTAGGATCGCCGAGTTGTAGTATATGTCATTCGGCGCAAAACTGTCTTTGTGTGCTTCAGCTGACATGTCTGCCTCACTAGCGTTCGGCAAACAACAGTCAGCTTCAGCACACAAAGTTCCAGTTTGACGCCTAATAACATAATCTACTATTTTAGATGACTTAGGTGTACAATTATGCGGTTTTTGCTCCTAAGCGGGTTACAATTAAGCGGGCAAAAATACATGGCGTCTATAGGGGAAAATAATGGGACACGACAGAGCGGAACGTTTAAGCGGGTTTTGCATTTATGCGGGTTGCATTTAAGTGGGTCCGACTGTATCCAGACTTGGAAATTTGTAGGAAGTAGTCGTCGACCGCCTTCACAGGTTCGTATTCTGTTTGATATTTTTTATCTTTTCTTACGATAATAATATTTTAGGATGGATGGCTAACCACCATCAACGCTGTGAAGGGGGTCTGGCAGACTGTGCGGCAAACAGGGTCCAGTGAGCTCCGCACCAGGGCTTTGAATCAAGATCCCCTCGAGAACTTGTTCGGAGCTGTTCGTACAGGATGTGGCAACAACACCAACCCCACAGTGCAACAATTTGTAAGTTCCTTAAAAGTCCAAGTCATGAATGCCCTTCTTCATGAAAAGTTGCATGGGACTAATTGTGAGGAAGACGATTTGGTACTGCTAAGTAGCTTGCAAAGTTTCTTGGATGTGGAAGAAGATCGAAATACACCTTCGAATGAGGGTGGTTCCAATCATGTAGGCATTCCGGAAGTTGGACATCATATTGTCACTGAAATAGTGAATGCTGTTGCAGCTGGCAGTATGGAGGCCCTTTCGGTTGCCTATGTGAGTGGAAACATCGCTCGGAAAATACTCGCTAAGAATAATTGCAAAAAATGTTTCAGCATTCTTACTTCCGATGTTTCTCTTCCTTGCAATTTGTTCATTTCGATGAAGGAGTTGTCCGATGACCAATCAAATTTCGTTCATCCATCTGAGAATCTAGTTGTCGCGGTTGGTCATGGGATAACTCTTGTGGAGCAATTAATGCCCACCAAATTGAAGGATACGGGGCTTCGAGAGCACCTCGCTGTTATTCTTAGCGAGAAAATTGATTTCGCGTGGTTTGACTGTATTTCGCACTTTGGTACAGTCAAAAAGTGCATTGTTGAGGCTGTTTGTTGTATCGGTATCCCATGGTACTGCAAGCGCTTCATCCGTGAAATGAAAGCTCGAGCAAGCTCGAGGAGGATGCATTGATCCATTTTTTTATTTTAATCGTTTTTATTTTAATTATTTTTAATTATTATTATTATTATTATTATTATTATTATTATTATTATTATTATTATTATTATTATTATTATTATTATTTTTATTATTATTATTATTATTATTATTATTATTATTATTATTATTATTATTATTATCAACATCATTATTGTTTGACTATTTTTATTAACTAATATCATTGTTAAACATTTTCTTGCACTCGAAGTGAAGGGAAAAATTTTGTCTACTTCACTGTGTCACATGTTTCTAATAGATGTGCAGTGCCATTTTGGCTATATTGTTTATAATATTTATTAGGATAATCATTAGTTTTTTGACAACTTGTACAACTTGAAATTCGTTAAATTGATAATAATGCAACGCATCTATATTTATTTGAAACACAAACGCACAAACTTTTTGTTGTACTTTGTATGAAAATGAATTTATATACTTCAACAATTTATTGCTTATCATTACTATTTTTTTTTGTTAATTTATTGTATATATTTATTTATGTTAATATATTTTGTTAGAAATAAAACTTATTAATTTAAAATTCCATTTGAAATAATAATTTTTAAATTTGAATTTCCCGGTAACTTTATCTTTGCCTCAAACCTATTTAATTTCGGACTCAAACCAACTAATGTCAACTTTATTACAGCGTTCTGTCGTTGTTTTGTGTTGTTTATAGCGCCATCTAAATTCCCCAGCATATCATTATCAACGCAATTTTTTCTTAGAAGTGATGACCCCCTGGTATAGCTACTCAAGTAGTTGTGCGGTTTTAGACAGTGAGTTCAAGTTTAGATTCGATTAAAGTCATTATTGTTGATATAAGCAACTTAACTACATAATTGGCAATATTGTCAGCGAATTCTTCAATTGCCATTGAACAGTACTAGTCACATGGTTGTAATCGTTGTGTTGTTGTCGTTATGTAAAATTTGTAGACACTGCTTTTTTTTTCTTGTGAACTTCCTAAAAATGCCGTGGACCCTTACAAACTTACATCAATGGAGTTTTCGCCACGGAAAAACAAATGGAATGTATATTGTTGTGTATATGGCTGCAACAGTAAAGCATGTCGCGATGAAAAAGTTCGATTTTATCACTTTCCTAAAGCCAACAGAAATTGAGTAATAAATTTAGTGAAGAAGAAACGGTTGATAGACGTGTTGCACGGACAAAAGTGTTAAAAATGGGGGAAAAAGTGACTGCTTCAATTAGAGTATGTTCATTACATTTTACCGAGAAAACTTTTATACCAACAAGTAAGTTTAAAATTAAATCAAAATAGTTTATTTAAATTTGATCTTAATAGATTATAACAATAATTGCATGTATTATTCAATTTTATATTAAAGGTGGAATTAATGGCAATGGCAAATCACAGACACATTTGAAAAAAAAAATAGTGTTCCATCTTGTAACCAGAAGGATGTACGAATAGAGAAAAAAATCTGAGTTCAGAAAGTCAGGTAAATTCCAGAGCAGAATGACGCCGTAGAAGGTCTCTTAAAAAACAATTGGTTACTACAAAGAATGATGACCATATAACAAATACTGTAACTGTGACTTATACTAATAATGAAAAAGTCACCGAACTTATTGAAGAAGAACAGACTGACGTGTCGTATCTGAAAATCGTAAAGGAGGCAGCAACGCAAGTTGAAAGTGATTTTATTATTCAAAAATTTTTAAGTTCAATCTAGTCTGATCATGAGTTAAGTACACTAACCGGTATTTCTAATTTTGATTTGTTAAATACGATTGAAGACATAGTAAAAATTATACACTCACCTTTTCATGGTCTGCAGAAATTAGACCTACGAGAAATTACAATTATGACTTTCATGAAATTAAAGCAAAACATATCTTGGCTATTTTGTTTTAATGTTCAAATGATACTTGAACAGTAAAACTTACCCACTGATATGTTTCTTACTTTATGCAACAAAGTTGTAAATTGGACAAATTCTAAAGTAAAGTTTCCAAAAATTTAAAGAGAAAATCGAATATGCCTCGTTGGAAAAATATTGATAAAACTGAATTACAAAAATGTCTTGGCTTGGTCATTGGAATGGGTAATGTCCAGATGCCTAGCATAAAATCTTATTGGCCAAAACACGAAATTTACTATCATCCACTATCCACACAAAAACGATGGGACGAGATCGATTCGAAATGATACTTCGATATATGTGTTTCTACAATGAAAATGATAATCTTTCAGACCGAATGCATAAAATTGGTAACATTAAAGACCATTTTGTTAAAAATACCCGAAAACCGTTTTACCCTGGATGTAACTAATCAATCGATGAATCACTGCTATTATGGCGTTAAAGGTTAACATTTAGAGAGTACATTCCAAATAAAGCAGCCAAATATGGCATAAAACTTTATGAAATGTGTGCACCAGATGCTGGGAAAGAAGCAGTTCAGAAAGAATTACGAGGACGTGCATCAAGTGATGTTCATGAAATTATGCAACCGTACCTGGAAAAAGGACATAATGTTTATGTGGATAATTATTATGCAAGTGCAGAACTTGCAGGAGATATGCTACGAAATAGAACCATATTTAGTTGGTACTCTTAGAAACAATAGAAAAGGAAACCCAGACGAAGTTAATGGAAAAAAACGAGAATATATATGGAAAAGATGAGATAATATTAATTTCATCATTTTGATCTTGGCTACAATTTTCATTTTAGCAATACGACAGTTAAGATTTTAGATATGGAAGACCATAAATGGCTAAGACTATTGGAGTGAATTTATTTTCATAAAGAAAACTAGCGAACCCGGCACATTTCGCCCCGCTCGTTCGTTGATTTATATTCCCAAAATTAACAATATTAATTCTATTAACTAAATCACAATCTGGTAAAATATCGAACGTTTGAACAAATTACTGTTTAATTGTAAAACGTCAAAGAAAGTGGGGTTAGAATCTTTGTTATTTAAATTTTGAAATAAAACTGGTAAATTATTAAAACTTATTTCCAAAAGCGGCCAGCGATGCGGACGGGTACCCGCTTGTCAAAATTTATCTCCACAGCACGTTGCTGATGTGAATCTAAATGATTTTCCCCTACCGAAAGATCGTCTGACGCGCCTAAAGAAGTTTTCACTTGAAAAATTCGATAGAAATACAAAAATCAATTATTTCAATGGCATGTCAGTAAGACATTTGCTTTATTGAAGCTACGTATTTTGCTGCATAGGTTCCACTCAGATTTATTCTCTTCATTGAAGCACTTTGTGATATACGACATTCTCCATTCAATTGACAATGAGAAAAAGATCCATTTTCTGGATTTAGATCACAAACACTCAAAGGTTGGCCTTGTGATTTGTTAATCGTCATGGCGAATGCAAGACGAATCGGAAATTGAATTCGTTTAAACTCAAAAGGCATATCCTCACCTTTGAATTTTCCTTTGAATATCGCCGAGTAAATCACATTGATCATCAATTTTCTTATCACCAAACGTGTTCCACTGCATATTTTTGGTTAATTTAAGTTATTAAATTAGACACATCCAAGGAGTTTAAAAATTCAGTTGGATAGTTGGTGGCTTCGTCTTCGTTTGTTTCACGGTCAATAAATTTGAATGAATGCAGAGTACCAACGATTTGATTCTGACTTACGAAGTTTAAATCATTTACATATTCGTTCTTAGCCGGCAAAATTGCTAGCTTACTCAACCATTTGATATTTTGATGGTTATCAATAATGTTCGGGAACACTTTACTGATGAGGTCGTCTTTTTGATGAGACGAAATTGCAAATATTCGGAGGAAATGAAATCAATCCGCTCGATTCGTCGATACGAACACGGTTATTAACGATAGTCCACCGCTTCTCGGAAAAATCTTCAGCAGATGGATGGTCCACCAACACATCTCTCATGTTTGTTTCCAACTCAACAATCTTCACACAGCACCACAGATTTGATGATTTGAGGCAAGCATTTATTCCATCCACAGCAGTTGATGTTGAAATGATTGGCAATGTTTGGCGAAAATCGCCAGACATTGATATTTTGAAAAAACTGTGATTTTATGAAGAAATAATCTTCAAAGGGCTTGCGGCACGTGTTCTTGTTGTCCAAAAAAAAAGAAAAAAATTCCCCCGTATTTTCTCATCAAAAGGAAGGTTTTTTAGGGCGTCTGAAAAAATTTAGTTTTTAACGACCACCCTAATATATATATATATATATATATATATAGCAAACGTTTTACTAAGAAACATTAATTTTGATAAGAATGATCCTAACATTAAGTTTACAACCTTTAACCTAAAAATTGTTCTTAATTATGTTTAGATTCTTCTCGAAATAAATATTATGGTATTTTGAGAGGAAAAAAGATTGTCGCTCGTTTTAATTAGAAACATTAAATTTGATAAGAAATAACATGGATTTTAACCCAAAAATCGTAAATCTTACTTAAGTTTGCAAAAAATGAGTGTCTAAAGTTAATCAGCAATTTATTTTTTTTTTTTCGTAAATTTAAATTTTGGGTGGAACCGTTTACTGTTGACAGACCAATCATGGTTTAGTTTTAGGATTATCCTTTCAAAAAGAAAAAGAGGGGCGATCTTTAAAAACATACGCACACACATTAATAATCAAAATGAATTGTATCGAGCAGACAAATTCAGTTAGTATCCTGATTGACTTTTAAGAAGCATTTCATTGCAAAAATGTAAGTGTTTTTAATTAATTTTTAATTACAATCTGTTAATCATTCAAAAATAATTCACAATTTTTTTGTTAAACTTTATTTATTTATTGATCGATGGGGGAGACCCCTTTTTCCAAGTGCCTAAGTTAATTGGGGATGGTCGGTTCATCCGCATAACAAGAGGCAGTCCTGTGCATGGACGACAAGCACGTCCTCATTCGTGAAAGACGTAAGTTTAAAATGATATTTTCAATGATTTTAAAATAATTTGATTTAATTAATTTACTCTACACTGCAGCCCTCAAATCCACGTAAGTTTTTTGAAAAATTTTTAATTTGAGAATGAGTAATTGTAGAGAAAAAATTTCAATTAGAATTAACAGTGACTCAAGAAATAAAAATTAGAAAAATATTTTACATGGGGACACCGCTATTCGATGCTCCCGTTGAGATATTCCGGGGGCTGCAATATGTAATGTGGGTGTGTGAGGAAAGGTATCAATAAAAAATTAAAAATAATAACATTTTAAGCATTATTTAATTTTAAATCATAAGCCCTTCAATATAAGAACATATTTTTTTTCCTTCTTTCGATTGTTAGATACAAATGAAAACAGGGACAGGTGTCAGGACCCTCTGACAGTGATTCGTTTGAACAGGGGCGCTCACGAAAGTATAGTCCAAATGAAGTTGTTTTCCGTTCTTGACAATTAGCCATAAATCTATTATACTGTAGAATTTCATTGCGATGTTCTTCTAAAATCACATTTCCAAATCGTTTTAAGAAGTCGTTCAAATGCATAATTGCAAATTGACCAAGAGACGGTTGTACAGCAAGTGATGATTTTTACACAAAATTTGATAAATAAAATTCCAATCCAAAAACTAAGTAAACCAATCATAGAAAACAGTAAAAAAATTCTACTTTAACAATCGAATGGATTGATCCACGTAAATTGAGGTCTGTTAGAAAATAAATCACATAGATGGGGTAAACGCGCCTAATTCGTTCCTGCGCCTAATTTGTAACATCGACGTTTTTATTAATCTATGACACGCATGTGCATACTTAACGGCAAGACGCTGCACATTAGTCATTTATGCTGTTTAAGATCAGTAAGGTTATTCAACAATTAAATAAACACGAAATATTTTAAAAGTAAATTAGATATACTTTTCACATGATTTTCTTTAATTATCTATCTTTTACTGTCTAATATTTTCTACGTTACGCTATTGAACTGCGAATCTATCTGTCAGATTTTCCCGATAGTTGCCGATGTAATGTTCGGCATGCGCCGGGATCCGCCAATCTATTATGCGCGACCTACACAATGCTAGATAATTTTACGCGGTAAATTTGAATTTGATCTGATGGATACGCCTAATTCGTACCACTGTACGTAGACCAAAATCGTACTGGTACGATTTAGGATTGATGATCTACTATTAGTTTTGTATTTTGTTTTGGTCTTAGGTCAAAATGTCGAAACGAAAATATAATACTTGGTGCCAAGAAGTCGTGAATGAGGCTTTAAGTAAATACAAAGATGGTGATATGAAATTTAATGAAGTTTGTCGAGCTTACAATATACCAAAGCCCACATTCAGGAGACATCTGAAGGGTTTAAATACACATAAAATAGTAGACCCTCAGAGTTAAGTTCTGAAATGAAAGCAGAATTAATTCGTCATATTCTAGAACTGGAATCTTGTTTCTTTTTGGTTTAACAATCACAGACCTACGGAATTTAGCGTTTCAGTTGGCAGAACGATATGGTATCGAACATCGTTTTAACACAAAAACTCAGCTAGATGGATGGAAATGGTATTATAAATTCCTTAAACGTCTTCCCGAGATTTCGTTGAGGACTCCTGAACCAACATCTATGGCGCGTTGCAGAGGTTTTAACAAACAAATAGTTATAATAGTTATAATAGTTAGATATAAGTATCCGTAAAATTGCATTGTAAATTTAAATTTAATTATATTTAAAAGATATTTTGAAGTATGCTACGTTCATAGCTTCGAGCATAAACAAGATATTTATATTCTGTCTGTTGCATGTATTACTGCAACTAATAAAGTTTTTTTTCAATAGGCTGAACAGTTACAAGTGAAGATGTGGACACCACAATGGAAAGCTCAATTCGTGTCAAGGTTCATAGAGACGAAATCAGATACACAGGTTCAACGGAACTTCAGGACTAAATTCCAAAGAGACCCACCATCCAGACCCTCAATCCGTGCATGGCACACAAGCTTCATGAGCACCGGCTCAGTATTGCATAAAAGCGGAGCGGGAGGACCCAGCACAAGTCCAAAAAATGTGGAGCGAATACGGCAAACATTCCAGCACAATCCGAAAACGTCAGGCTTCAAGGCAACTCCAAATGCCTACAACCACAATCCACAGGGTTCTTCATAAACAGGTGCGTAGGTATGCCTATAAGGTGCAGTTGCTGCACGCACTGTTACCAACAGATCGGCCAAAACGTGTGGAATTTGTCGTAGACATGTTACAACGTATTCAGCATGATAAGGATTTCTTGAAAAAGGCCACGTTCCATGTGCCTGGTACAATAAACCGCCACAACGTACGAATTTGGGGTTCTGAAAACCCACTTGAAGTAGTCGAGCTTCAACGAGACAGCCCAAAGGTTAATGTGTGGTGTGGGCTTATGCACAGAAAAATCATTGGTCCTTTCTTCTTCATAGAAACCACAGTTACTGGCTGCGTGTACCTGGATATGCTTCAAAACTTTGCTCTTCCTCAGTTGAAAGAATTACAGCCGACTGTTTACTTCCAACAGGATGGTCAACCACCACACTGGTTGACAGCAGTTCGGGAACACCTCAACGAAACATTTCCCAACCGATGGATTGGACGGGGCCACCAAGATCTCCAGACATAACACCCCTCGACTTCTTCTTGTGGGGTTATTTAAAGGACATTGTTTACCAGACACCGGTTAATGACATTGATGACTTGAAACGCCGCATTACTCAAGCTTTTAGTACAATCACAGGCGAGATGTTACAGCGTACCTGGCTTCAAATTGATTACAGACTGGAAGTGCTTAGGGCCACCAAGGGTGCGCATATTGAAGTGTACTAAAAAAACTATTAGTTGCAGTAATACATGCAACAGACAGAATATAAATATCTGGTTTATTTTTGAAGTTATGCATTTTTGAAGTTGTAAAGATAATTTTGGAACACCTGTACTGTATTATCAAAATAAAAGCAAAATAAACAACGTGAGATAAAATAAGTAGCTTCAGTATTGAATTGAATGATCCAAATTTTGATTGATTTTAAAAATGTTTAAAAAATTGTAAGGCAGTGGCGGTATATATGGCCCGGCGGGTGATATGGCCCAGTATTTGTGTATTTCAAACTTACCGCTAAATCCACAATTTTTAAACTTTAACAGTTTCCTTTTGATATTTCATGCGACATCTGTGAAAATAATGCCATACTTTCCATTAATACGTGTTGTCCCGGCTTTTTCTATGCGAGCATGCGAATCGGGTGTGGGATAGTTAAGGTTAGGTTAAACGTTTTTTGTCTAAACAAGTGCTGATTTCGCAGGACCACGATAAAATTTGAATGAACAATACTAAAAGGTATGTACATCACAATTACATATTCAGTTAACCTGAACAACTTCTTAGAATTATTTTCTACATATCATTCGTGTGTGCTGCACAATTGGTAATATGGCCCAGATGCTGAGTTCGTGTTACGGCCCGGGCCATATTACCGAGCCATGTTAGCACTTAAACATTTCGCAAAACTAATAGGAAGCTGCGTAAACAGTGGGCTCAAAACAATTTAGAGGCTGCTGTAGAAGTTGTTAGAGCTGGTGAAAGCCTAAGAAATGCAAGTGCAAGATTTGAAGTCCCTCGGCGTACTTTGCGAAGATACATTGAGAATGGCATTTCTACAAAACGTTTGGGTGGTCCCAGCGCGGAAAATGTAACAGTGGTTGGCTGTGTCAATGCAATAGGAAACTGTATTCCACCTATGAATATTTTTAAGGGGAAACGTTTAAAACAAGAATTCAACGACAACCTATCTCCAGGTTCACTAGTGCTAATAGCCCCAAAAGGATCAATGACAACGGAATTGTTCGTAGATTTTATTCGCCACCTAGCTCGCTATAAAACAGAAGGACGTATTTTATTAATTTTTGATGGAGTGTCGAGTCATCTAGACTACCCTATTGTTGAAGCCGCAGATGAGCACAGGATTACTTTATTTTGTTTACCTTCAAATACAACGCATGAATTACAACCATTGGATAAAGCTGTGTATCGGTCATTCGAATCCAATTGGGATACGCAATTGTTAAGGTACTGGGATACACATCCTGAGAGGCATCTTAACAATTATTTTATCGAAAGTTTGGCCTGGTAACATCACTAACGGTTTTGAAGCAACGGGAATCTATCCGTTTAACCCGAATGCAATCCCTGAGGCAGCTTTTGCTCCATCTTTGCCATAAGACTTGCCACAACCAGAGATCCAACCTTTCGAAATTAATGTTGAAGAGACATTGAACAGAAGTACTACGGATTCTGATGATGATAGCGACATTAACGTACCTTTAGCTACTGTGAGAAACCAAATTATTCACGAAGAAAATGAGACAGAGCCAAACAATACACATCAGCACCAATCATTTCAAGAATCGCTGGCAACACCTTTAAACAAGGTGCCTGATAACAAAAAACCACGACGAAAGGCAATAAATTATAAAGCTCAAGTTACTAAAGACCTCTTTAATCGAGAGCAGCCATCATGCTCTAAATCTAAACCAAAACCAAAGGAGTCATGGTACTGTCCAGTGTGTCAGGAGGATAAACAAATTGACATGCGTATTTGTGTAAGGTGTCAAACTTATTACCACGAAGAATGTGTAGACTTAACGGTAGATGACACTGATGATTATGAATGTTTTGACTGTGTTTAAGTTGACTTTTCCACATAAAATTTTGTATATGCCCTATTTCCAAACCGGGTAGGTAATATGGCCCAATGACTGCATTTTTTGAAACATTATTTGTTCCTATTTTGGTTTGAATTTGTCAGAGATTATTTTTTTGTTCAAAGCTTAGGTGTTTCAGTTTAAGTTTTTGTGAGAGTTTTTACTTTTAATAAAAAAGTTTTTGAAAAATACATTTTTATTTTTAGCTGGGCCATATATACCGCCACTACCTTAGAGAATCACAGAAGTTCGGGCCAGTAAAATCCCTTTGGGGGATTGTTCTAGACACAGAACACTACGTTCTCTGAAATTTTTGTGCAATTTGAAGATGGTAGAAATTAGTACTAGAGGGTCAAAGTTCGCAAAATTTTCAAAACTCACCAACTTTGATACGGAATATCACCGAAACTAGATCGTAAATAAATTTTTCTGAGTCGCTCGCTTAAAGAGCATTCTTCAGCGAAAAAAGGAGCTATCGCAAAAGCAAATTGATTGAAAATTGATTTATTGGTAGCCATTTGAAAATGGTCATTTTAT
This sequence comes from Epicauta chinensis, assembly GCA_021725515.1. Lineage (NCBI taxonomy): Eukaryota > Metazoa > Arthropoda > Insecta > Coleoptera > Meloidae > Epicauta > Epicauta chinensis. The sequence continues at coordinate 11,103 of JAEDXX010000309.1, read as the reverse complement.
CGAAATTTTTATTTAATTCAAGCACGTTATAAAACAAGACCAAATGATGCGAGGGGTCTAAAATATCTTTTTATACATACTAGAAAATATAATGAGCCAAACATGATACAAATAATTCGTATTCAAGCTTTGAGTTTTTAAGGACCGAATTTTGAAAAACAGGCTAAAAGTGGTGATTTTTGGACATTCAAAAATTAATTTTTCGTAATCTATGGCACCTAGAGGGCTGAAATTTGGTATGCAGGAATCATTTATAAGGTACTTCAAGATTCTAAAGTTTCAACAAAATCGATTGACCCCTCCCGAGAAATCATTCGAAAAGTAAAAACATACGTTGGTTTTTAGTTAACCCTGTAAGGCACCTTGTAGCCATTTGGCTACATTGAACTTTCTGAATTTTTTTCTCCTTTCCCACAGATATTACACCTATTTTGTCAATGTGAACATATGGCAACAGCCTACCTAAAGTTACGGACGGGTGCTGCCATCTCTTAGCGGATTTGAAACATGAGAAATAAATTGGTTTCCATCAGCTGTTCCACCGCTTTATAACCAGTGAGTGCGTGCATTCGTGTTAGTGACCAATTAGGTAAGAAATTTAATTCAAAAAAGCTGTTATAGTATAATAGGCGATTCGCTAAGAGCCTTTGTATATGTGTACACAAAGAACTACGCGAGATATTGATGGAAAACTTGTGAAAATATAGTTTGAAAACTGGCGTTGCCATTTGGAATCATTGAATCATTATATCATTTCAGATAATGGATATGTATGTCGAACATCTTCCAAAAGTTTCCACTAGATCCTTTTATCAAAAAAAGGATAACATAACAGTAATTTTGCCACCCGATCCCCACACATCAGATATTTCAAATTCAGATGATGACCTAGTCGGAGAGGTAATTTTGGCACCCGATAGTGGCTCTGAAGAGGAGGTACATCCCAACATTCAGGATATCATTATTCCCGATACCGACGAAGATAGTGAATCTGATGGAAGTTACTCTGTTAATGAAATTGTTAGAGAAGTGCAAGATAACCACTATGCAACTACCTCTGAAAGTGAGGAAGACTACGACATAGAAAAACCTTCATCATCAAGAAAAAGGAAATCTAAAGTCAAAAAAGTTGACAAGAAGAAACCTAATGAGAAGAAAACTAAGAAAAACGTACTCAAATCTACTAGAAAATGGGTTGATAATGATCTTCCACACATTGATGTACAAACAAATCGGAGCAATTACCAGAATGATGAACTTGTAGATCCTTTGCAATATTTTTTACATTTTTTTTCGTTCGATTGCATAGAAGTGATTGTAAAACAATCCAATTTATACTGTACGCAACAGACAGGTAAAAGTCTCAATACAGATAACAAAGAAATCACAGATTTTCTTTCGATACTAATTTTCACGGGTATAATTTCTCTACCAAGCTACAAGGATTACTGGGCCACAAATACAAGAAGTCCACAAATAGCTGATATCATGTCTTTGCGAAGATTCAAACAAATCCGTAGGTACATACACTTCAATGATAATAACATGATTGATAATTCTACTAAGGATAGATTTTATAAAATACGGCCACTGTTGGATATTATAAACCATAATTGCTCTCAATTTGAAACAGAAAACTGTTTTTCAGTCGATGAAACAATAATACCATATAAGGCTACAAGAGCAGGAAATCTTCGACAGTATATGCCCAAAAAGCCCCACAAATGGGGATATAAATTTTTTAAGAGGGCTGGAGTTTCATTTCCTTTTATTCCCTATCAAGGTTCTAACACCTTTTCATTACTACAAGGAACTGCAATGGAATTATCAGAAGAGGAAACAGAAATGGGGAGTGGAAATTGTGTGATAGTTGCTCTGTGCAAGACTATCCAGAATCGTGAAAACAGCACAGTCTATTATGATAATTATTCTACAACCATAAGACTATTTCTGTATTTGAAAGAAAAATTCAATATTTACAGTTTGGGAACTCTACGGAGTAACAGAATAGAGGGCTGCCCGCTAATATCGGACAAAGAACTACTCAAGAAAGGTAGAGGTCAGCATGATTTCAAATGTACTGAAAATAAATTTATAGTTGTCAAATGGGCAGATAGTAAGTGCGTCCTAGTTCGAAGTACAATTTATGGCATAGAACCTACAGGCCATATACTTAGATATTGCAAAGAAGAAAAACGCAAAAAAGAAATAACGTGCCCATCCTTGATATTAGCATATAATAAACATATGGGGGGTATTTCCCAATTTTTCCATGCTTGATAGATATGTGTATCGTCAACGCATGGTTGCTATACAAAGAAAACAATAAAAAAGAAAAGAAACTAAAGCTCCTGAAAGAGTTTAGAAGCGAAATTGCTAGATCTTTGGCAACAACTGGAAAACCTAAACCTGGAAGACCATCTCGCGAATGCTCTCCCGCAGTAAAAAGAATCAAATATCCTGTTGCACCAAGACTAGCAAAGGACGGTGTCGTCATTGTACTAAGGGGTTTTCAAGAATAATGTGTCAAAAATGTAACAGCCTAACCGAGAAAAAAATTGTTTTGTGCAATTTCATTCACAAAATTAAAATATATTTTTTATATACACATATAAATAATTATACTTCTAAGATATTTTTGTATTTTTGTAATAATGTCATAATAATAAATAAAATGTTGTAATGGACCTCTACGTTATTTAGCTGCTGTATGTTTACGTTAAGGGTTCAATGTTACCATATGGCTACAACTACAAATTTCGTTTTCCTTCAATTTTTTTTTTCGAAAAATATTCTATTAGTGTAATATAGTGTCCAGGAAGTCACCACCAAAATTTCAGAATTTTTCTTTAACGAAAACTGGTAGTGAACCTTACAGGGTTAAGTATAGTGGAATTTATTTAAAAATACTACAATGTCATAAAGTGCAAGAAAGACGTAACTACTCCCTCATAAAATTCATTCCAAATACACGTTTTGTGTTACGCCTCTTTTTCTGTTCAATGATTAAAGTGAGAACACAATCCACATGGTTGGGTCGCAATTGGGATACTTTTAAAACCAGTGGTTCCCAAACTCATTTCTTTTTTGACTACCTTCTTGGAACTTAGTAGAAATCTCGTATTACAGAAGAATTCAAAGAATGAAAGTAGTATATTTTTGAAAAATGTTTACTTTCATTGTTTGGGACCTCTGGCATGGGCTGTATCTATTTTGCAAAGGGTGTGACAACTGGTAAAGTTGACAATCTCACCACCGCAACATTTTAATGTGAAAAAAAGAGACAGAAATCAGAGGGGTTGGGCGAAATTCCTATATAGGTTCTTTCAATGTGTAGAAATGAATCGGCAATAGTTTTATGGTTTTGTAGAATTTTTAAATAAATTCCACTATAGTATGTTGGTGGCGGTTCTGAGACACCCTCCTCCATACTCAAAGTCAGGCTCCGCCCACTAAGCCCCCGATTGGCCCCCATTCCGCTTAAGCCCCCGATTGGCCACCGCTTGGCCCCCACCTCGTTGATTTGTAGAACTAAATACTGTTTTAATTTGAAACTCAGGATTTTTTTTCCTGTTTTAGAAAGTTTAATTAAGATCATTAATGATTTAACGAAAAAAGTCTTGGAGCAGAGATGGGAACCGCGAACCTTGAGGACTAAATCCAACGATTTCATCACTAATCCAACACTTTTTGACGATTAGAAAAATTAAATTTGATAAGAATAAATAACATGGGATTTATAAACTTTAACCCAAAAATCGTAAATCTTACTTAAGTTTACAGGAACTGAATGTCTAAAGTTAACCAATAATTGATTTGATTCGTAAATTGAAATTCTGGGTGATACTGTTGATAGATTCAATCCTAATTCAGTTTTTCGAATTATACGCCCAAAAAGAGAAAGAGGGGAGTGATCTTTTAAAAACCCACGCTCCGAAATTGGTAAGGCCATTACAAATTGAAAAATGGATATCTTGATGGAACATTTCGAGGATGTACACCTCAAAAATGTAACTGTTTTTAATTGATTAAGTTTAATTCAATTTTTTAATTAGAATCTGGAATTTTTTTTAAATAATCATTATAATTTTTTAAAATTTTGTAGTTCATTTAATTATTCGTAGAAGGGGTCGACCTCTTCTTCCAAAACACCATTGACAACGATGACGGACGGTTTATCCGTTTAGATTTAGATAATATTTATGAGGCGGTGATGACGGACGAAAAGTTCGTCCTGATGCGAGTCAGACGTAAGCTTGAAGTGATTCTTTTAATTGAATTTAAAATAACTTGTTTTTATTAATTTGTTTCAGCAATGAACTCTGCGAGCACAAATGAACGTAAGTTTTTGAAAATTTGTAATTGTGAACAAAATTTTGTTAACAGTTAATCAGATAGTAGTAAAAAAAATTTACTACAGAGGGACATTCCCCGACGAACCCGCCATTGAATCCCTTAGGGGGGTTCAAAATCAAATTTGGGATTAGGTGTAAAAATTGAATAAAAATTAAATAAAAATTCTAAGCATTGTTTAATTTCAAATCATAAATCCTTAAATATAATAACATAATTTTTTTTCCTCTTTCGATTGTTTGATACAAATGAACACCGGGACAGGTGTCAGGACCCTCTGACGCGGATTCGTTTGACCAGGGGCACTCACGAAAGTGTAGTCCAAATGGAGTTCTGATTTGTTCTTGACGATGATCCATAAATCTTTTATACTGTAGGATTTCATTGCGATGTTCTTCTAGAATCACATTTCCAAATCGTTTTAAGAAGTCGTTCAAATGCATACTTGCAAATTGACCATGAGACGGTTGTACAGCAAGTGATGATTTTTACACGAAATTTAATTAATAAAATTCCAATCCAAAAACTAAGTAAACCAATTATAGGAAACAGTAAAAAATTTCTACTTTGACAATCAGATCCACGTAAATTGAGGTCTGTTAGAAAATAAATCACATAGATAACAGCATATCAGTTTGAAAAATGATTCGTCAGATTCTCCTCTACACTGGATTTATTTGAATTTGACTGAGATAATAATGTTAATTAAAGAAAAATTGCTTACATAATTCTCAAATTAATTTAATAATACCAAAAAAATTAATAATCAATTACATGATTTTAGAAGAACAATTGAATGACATCTCTTGCAGATTCTTCTGACACTCGGCAAATCGTCTCTCAAAATACCTTTGTGACTCAACATTTTCGCGTGTTTGATTAGTTTCGTTAGAGAGAATGCATTGTGTATACCTGTACGACCATGAATCAGATCGTAATTTTAAAGCATCGAATTCATTGATTAATTGTACAATAAAATTTAATAAATTAGTTTTTTCATTAACCAACAAATTAATGATCTCATCTTTTTCCGCATAAGCAATACTAGTATTTTCAGCCTAAATTTGCAAAGCTTTCAGTTGATTTTTGATTGAATGCACCTCGAATTCTTCATGTAACCGATTATTTGTACAATCAGTTACAAATTCATTACATTTTTTTAATTTCACTTTGAAATCAAATTTTTTTCGCAAATGATAGCACCTGAAGTCCAGTCACTTAAATCTACCACTTCTACAGATATTGAACCATTTGCAAGTCCAAGAGACACATGCAAATTAAACACATTTAAAATTAGTAACACACTCAACTTAAACATTTTTTAAAACACAGATAATAGATGATTAATCAACAAATAACTAGATTCAAATGATTGGAACAATTGATTACGCTGCTTAAAATAGATTATACAAAACTAATTCGATCAATCCTTATTTGAAAATCCCGTCCATTTAAGGAGAATCTTATCACCTTTACGTTTGAGAATTTAGCCTTCAATAATTTCTGTTCATAAAAACCTCCGTGGATAGATTGTTGTTGATAATCTTCCAAAAGATAAGTGCCATTTTGGCTATATTATTTATCATATTTATTAGGATATGCATTAGTTTTTTATTTGAATTTTCCATCATAAATATACATTTTCAGATTTTCTTTAAATTTGTGCAACTTTCTTATTATTAGTAAGTTGTTTATAAAATTCAAGATGGTTTTTGTTATCCGTCTTGAAATGCGTTAAATTGATAATAATTCAACCCATCTATACTACCGTGGGCAAAAAATAGTAAGACTTTTTAATTTAAATTTCTCGCGGAAATCCATTCGTCGAAATATTTTTTTTCCTACGTTAGTATGACTGTCTGTGACATCTGTGCCAAATATCACATCAAAATAACCATTAGTGTTTAGTATACGCTTGTTCTTCTGAAGTACAAAAAGTGCATTCGGCGGTTTTTACAATGAGTGAAACTATTCAACAAAGAAGTTCCATTAAATTTTGTGTGCGGAATCAAATTTCTGGTACCGAAACGTTCAGAATGTTGCAAAAGGCCTTCGGTGATAATTGTATGTCGCGAGTAAAACTTTTTGATTGATACAAATTCTTCAAAGGGTCGAGAACACGTTAATAAAATCAAGGAATTGGTGCTCGAGGATCGACGATTAACAGTCAGAGACCTTACTGGTATCGTTGGAATATCGGAAAAATCAGTGAAAACCATTTTAAAAGATCATTTGGGCCTAAGAAAAGTGAAAGCACGATTGGTTCCGAAATCATTCAATTTTCTTGAAAAACAGCGTCGCGTTGACGTCTGTGAAACAATACTTTCCGACTACCACCATGTTATGAAACGTATTATAACTGGCGACGAGTCTTGGATCTATGCTTACGACCCGGAAACAATCGGCCGAATATTGTGCCAAAGGTGAGCCGAAGCCGAAAAAACACGTCAAAGCAAGTCAAAAATCAAGGTCATGTTGACAGTTTTCTTCTATCATCGAGGTGTGGTGCACTCCGAATTCCTTCCGACCGGCCAAACTGTCAACAAGGAATACTATTTGAGTGTTAAGCCTGGTTCTCATGACATCCGATGTCTGATATCCGATTCGGATGATGTTGTCGGACGGAGAAAGTCATCGGTTCACATGCGTCCGAGTTTTGTGTAAATCTGCAGTAAGAAATATAGGGTACTAATTTTTTTATCTAGTGACATTATGTTGGTGTGACTGTTAAAATGTTGATTGTTTTGACAGAACACAGGGTAACGTGCCCCTACGATCTCCCTCGTGCTTTCTGACCATCGCACCGACGGGATGTATCCGCGGCAGCAAGCTAAAGTCTTTGTTCATTCATATTATCTGTTATCATTTGTAACAATTCAGTAGTGTTAATAAAATTTTCATTAAAAACGCTAAATTGGTGACCCCGTCGTGACTGGTGTCAATATTTCTAAGGAAAAAATGGTATGTATGATATTGCTAGAAGACAGATTCATAAACTCATAATATGACACGTAGGATTCACAAACAGACCAATACAACCTTTTAGAGGACGAAGATGATAATGAACAAATAAGAATTGAAGCAGAAGCGCCGGAGACGGAGACTATAGTAGAGGAATTGCTAATAGAATGCGTTCGTGCGAGGCCCCTGTTATGGGACTGCCGCATTAATATACAGGAGCGGAGTAAGTCGGCCCGAGATAATATGTGGCTCGAAATTTACAAAGAATTCGGCGGTAAGTAAACATTGTTTATGTAAACGTGGTTCAATGATACAAATTAATAATTGCCATTTCAGGACAGCCACAATACTCAATAGAGTACTTATCAAAAAAATTACGAAATTTACGGGACTCATATGTTCGCCACAAAAGTAGTGGAACAAACAAAAAGAAAGATGAAGATGTGGAAGTATTATGACGCGATGTCCTTTTTAAGTGAAACTTTGTCCTCAACTCCGTAATTTTCATATAAATTTAACATTAGAATAGAACAATTCACATAGGTATTGCCATTGTAGAACAACATCAAATGTTAGATATCAGCCGACATCAGTACCAGAATCAGATTCACAATCACCCACAACGCAGTAGGCAAAAGAACTCATCTGAAGACGCAATTATCGCCGTATTAAATAAAATTAATACCCCAACTCCACCGCCAGCTATTAACCCGGTTAAAATAAATTCAATTTGTTCTAGAATTTCCGAGATTCTCGAAGAATGCCCGAAACGGAGAGAACCCTTTTAGAAATCAAATTGCTGCAAATAACATATGACAATGCCCAACAATTTTTATAATTTGTTTTTTAATTAATATATTTGTATTTCAATATACATATGAGTTCTATATTTATTTGTCCCATTGAAAATTAACAGAACCTTAAAACATAAAATAATTTTTAAGTGCTTCTCTCATATCATGTGCAGATCTTTGATACATATTACTACTAATTCGATTGACTGGTAATAAATTATTAGGTGTTGCATCTATTTCATTCCGCCATTCACCACTAATAATTTCTCCATTCGAATCTTCGCGGTCAACAAAATTTAACGGACAGTAACATTTTCCATTGTGTGAAGCTTCATTTCTAATCAAACCAGTTGTGTAAGCAAACCGTCGCCTTAATTATAATTTCAAGTGTACGTAAACTGCATATGATGGGCTTCCTATAGATACGCCACCTCGATGCCAGTATGCCAAAAGTATTTTCAATGCATCGCCGGCCTCTGCTGATCTAAAATTATGATATACCAAACAAATAACAATAAGTATGGATGTAGTAAATAATAAATCAAATTATTACCTATAATTAGCTATCTTAAGACTCTGGGGTAAATAACGTCGAAGATAGGGGCGCATAATATTTGGAGTTGAAGGGAAGGCTTCATCTGCCACAATGTAATTCATTTGTTCTCCAGCATACTCAATTGGTGATGGGGCAGGCAAATGTAATTTATTCTCAGCTCCAATGTCAACTAATGTAAATTTATAGTTGGCATCACACATCGCCATCAAAATTATACTATGGCCGCATTTGTAATTGTAATAAGTGGAACCAGAATTGGGCAGTGCCTGAAAATATATACATATACATTATGATATGAAACATTATATTCCCAGCATTGTGTGTATCAAACTATTTGGTGAACACACCTGAGTTACAACATGTTTACCATCCATAGCACCCACACAGATAGGGAGATTCCATTCCTTGTTAAAGTTGTCTGCAATTTTTTTCCACGAAGTTTCATTTGGTACCAGTAAAACACTTTCGTGCAAGCAATCCCATAACACACTGCACGTTTCCTGAATTATCTGTGAAGTAGTACTTTTTCCAATCCGAAATACATAAGACATTGAAACCATACTGTCTCCACTGGCTAGAAACCTATATGAAAAGGAAAATATGTAATTTTTTATAAAATTTTACATTAAAGCTAATTTTATACATACTTTGTCTGTCTATAGTGACTTACCTAATTGTTAACGTTAATCTTTCTACCGCAGAAATTGGTTCACGTACACTCTATTTCCGAGTAAGTTTGGTACTCACAATACTAAATAGAGTATCAAAATTCTTCTTAGACATTCTTAAGTAATTGAAATATTTTTCTTCACCTGACAGACGCATTTCTTGTACTAAATTATGAAAGCCGCCTTGTTGTCGTCTGTTTTTGAAAATATTTCTCACCCAAAACCTCCTTGTCCTTTTCTTTTTCGTTTTTACAATCAACAATAGCAACATCAAATTAATGTTTGGTAATTTCTTCCCCTGGTAGTAATTATAATATTGAATTAATTCACTTTCCATTTTTATAACAAAAATACAACACAATTTGACAGAGGACAGGAATAACATGTGAGGTTAGAATCGTATCAATTTCGTCCGACGTCGGAAAAAAGTTGAAAATATTTCAACTCTGTCCGACATCGGGTGAAAGTTAAAAATCATCGGACGTATTTGCGCGCGAAATAACGTTTAAGTAGACTAGCCAATAGGAGCGCTTTCTTTTCATCGGACATCGCACATCATGAGAACCAGGCTTTATTCGTCGTTCGAGCGAAGCTATTCGTAAAATGAGGCCGGAATTATGGGCCGACAACTCTTGGTTTTTGCATGATAATGCACCGTCGCATACTGCATTGATTCTTCGTGAGTTTTTCGCCAAAAATTCAACCAATATCGTTCCACAACCACCGTATTCGCCTGATTTAGCTCACTGACACCTTAATAGTAACTAAACAAGGTATGGTGCAAAAACAAAAACTAGAGCCAAAAAGTGTTGAATGCAGTTTATTTTCTCATGCGAACCGCTGCTCCAAAGGCAAAATGGGAAGGGTTTTTGGGATCGGAAAGTAGACTTTAACAACAACAGAACTGGTGGCATCAGATCGGAGTAATCTAGATACTATGAGTTACTCCAGCCTAACAAAACCATCACTGGGGAACGTTAACAACAACAACTAATGAAAAGGGTCCGAGCATTGAACCTCAAACGCCCTCAATATAAAAAATAAAGTGATCTTTCAGCATGACAAGGCTCGTCTACATGCTGCAACATCAATAGAATGTCCTATCCGTAGATATCACCAGATATTGCTCCTTCCAATTATCACGTGTTCGGGTCGATGACTCTTGACACGGCCGATCAGCACTTTACTTCTTATGAAGAAGCCAAAAATTTGGTCGATTCCTGGACCGACTCAAAAAACGAGTATTTTTTACGACTTTATCAGACTTTGGTCTGAGAAATATGCAGAAGTTAATGCCAATTGCACACTACATCGCGTAATTAGCGAATTAAATATGAATATTAGGTTCAATGACTGTCAGCATTGCAGACAATTTTCAGGTGCTCCTACATGGTAGATTGCCGTTATAAGATTTGAGATAATCTATGATGATGATGATGATGCTATGTATAGAGCTTTATAACAGGGGTGGGCACATACTAGGACAATGAGAGCCGCAGTCCGGTTTTTCGTATGTTGTAAAGAGCCACACAATAGTAACATAGTAATACTTAAATACAGAATTTCAAATTAATATGGTTATATATCTTAAAACGGATTTAAATTTTCAATGAGAGCCGCACTTAACCCATCAAAGAGCCGCATGCGGCTCCGAGAGCCGCATTTGCCCACCGTTGCTTTATAATGACATACAGAAACAGCTTATTGTTTAACATACTTTGAAATCATCAAACTGTATTTCAGCAGGGATATACCGAACCATCGTTACAGG